>SSNR01000389.1:82363-95564 GCA_006937965.1 Callopanchax toddi
AGGAAGTCACGTGTCTCACGAGGGTTAGGCTAACCCAAAGTGGCTAGCTGTTATGCTAGCGCTGGAGTGTTTTTAGCTCATGATTCCTGCTTTTTTTCAATCTCTCCCTGCTTGAACACAGCTGATTTCTTTGAAAGAGTAAATAACCGCTCCTGTAGAAAGCTATGAAGGCTGAGGAGACATTTCAACAGGTAGATATTGGCGTTTAGAAGCTGAAACGATCTGGTAACTTGTTTAATGCAGTAATTTAAAACGGACACCAGAGGGAGCCCAAAACAAGCAAAACTGCATATTATCACTTTAAAAGGCGTAATCTTATATTTGCATGTGTGGCCCTTTAAATGTAAAGCGGAATTTGTAAAGGCCTATGATTGGTTAGCGTCTCAAAGAGAGGTCCAATAGGATGTTGATGCCCCCGCAGATCTCTAAACAACCTGGATAAACTACAACCTCCGCGTTAGCTTGTCATAAGCTCGCCTGATCCGCTCGTTTTGTGAATGAATCTTTTGTCTTTTGTCTCGCTGAAGGGCGTGTTTCTGGTAGTTTGTAGTCACTGCGTACTGAACTTCTAGCTTCTGGTAAGGAGAAAAACAACTTTATTCCAGTCTGTAAAGTTCGCTTTTCTAAGCTGATGTAATTATCGATGATTAGTTTATTGTTTCGACATTGTGCACAAAGTGTTAGCAGGAAGGAGTCCACAACGTGTTGACTCTCCTGGAGCATAAAGTGAGATAGCATGGTAGGGTTGGAGCTCCTCTAGCTTCCAGGTCCTGTGAGGGACTAGGACCGTTTTAATGTATCTGTAATTTATTACCTTTAACTAACTTCGTGTTCGCTTTTGAGCCATGCTACAGCTGTTAGCATGACTAGCTAGGTGTCCGTTCCTGGTTGTTTTTCTCGATGTTTATTAAAACAAACCAATTTCAAACTGGAGCTCAGTTTCTGATTCACAGCTGAGATGTTCAGTAACGGAAATGTTCTCATTAGTGACCTGATTTAGTGTCAAGTGAACAAAACATCACATTCATTTGATCCAAGCCACAGGGGACATTTCTATAGGTTTAGTCCAGCAGGATTTATTTTCCTGGGTTGTCACTTTATTTATTGATGTTTTTATTGGGCTTCATACATATTTCTGATTGACCAGCAGTTTGCTCAGCTTGTGTTGTTTAAATAGACTTTAACTTGTTTTATATTTTCCTTCTGCTGCTGAAAGATGAAAATGTAAGTATCTAGTAAAAGTTAGGTACACCTCTAATAAATATTACAGTTAATCTTTGGAAAAATACCCAGATCAAAGTTGAATCTCAAGGCCTGGACCCAGCTTTAACATTGGTGTCCAATTAAACAGTCTAGGTAACTTTTAAGTGTCTTTTTAAGCTATTCATGCTTGTTTTTTTGACAATCTGTTAGCAGACTGCTCACTGCTGTTGGAGAGATGGAGGAGGAGGCGCAGCGCTTCCTGAGGAGGTTTGTGGAGGAGTTTCCTGCTGCTCTGAAGGAAGACGCTCCGCTACCTGTCAACACACTGAGCCGTAAAGTCTCCCTGGAGGAGCTGCATGGAGAGAGCCTGGAGCTCGGCCTGAGGCTGCTGGCTGCCAGGTGTGTCTGGGAGGGGAGAACGTAGTGAATGTCATGTTTTTATTTTGCCTTGAGGTTTGGAAGGACAGCAGCACAAAGCAACATACTCACATGATCACAGCTCGTTCTAGGCGGGTCATCAAAGAGACTTATGGGAAGTGAAGCAGGGTCTGAGTGAGAGATGAAGAGCAGACGGGAGGAAACAAAATCCAAACTACATCTATGATCTAGGAGAACAGCTTTTCAGTAAGTTTGATAAATGATCAATTTAAACCTCAAGAAATACCAAACTTCCTCTAAAACTTCAACATGAAAGCATCAGCAGGAGAAAGACGTGAGTTTATTAAAGACTTTGTGTCTGGATGAGCAGATTGAGATGGAAAAGTTTTTATGTAATAATTATGAAATATGATGTGACCAAGTTAATTTATGAAGAGCTTATATTAAAAAAAATGTTTCCTCTCATTTAGGTGAGGTACTTTAGAGAAAGACTAAAATAAATGAGACTGAATGGTTTACAGGCAGGTTTTAAGCCTCTTAATGAAGTGTTGAAGCTTCTCTTGAACTTAAACACTTTTTCTGTATTTCAGTTTAAATTTGTTAATATTCATGATTTAAAAAAATAATCTATTCCCGGCTGCAGCCCTTCTGCGTGGAGAGTGCACGTTCTCTCTCTCCACGCATGCTGTCACATTTTTGTGAGGATCCAAAATCAGGAGGACGAAGGAGGCAGGAACTAGACTAAAGATAATTTATTAGAAAAAGGCTGGTGAGGCAGCAAAACCACAAAACCCTGACTAACAAAACACCAGTGGAGGGGAGCACTGGGAGTGAAAACAAAACCTGCAAGCAGGAGACCAGGAACAGAATGACAGGGTGAAAAAACAGAGGATCTGACAGGATGAATGGACTGGGCTGGTGAACAGTTAAAACACAAATCAGACTTCACAGAAACAGATTAGATTTAAATTTAAAAGCTGCAACAGAACGCTGATTCCTCCATTATGTTTCCATACTAGTAATCTTTTATTCGGTCCTGGTTCTTGTGATTTTAACAGGGGATTTAAAAACAAATACCCCCATTTTGTCCACTGTTTTCTGATAAATAAATACCCCATGCAGAGGAATGTCACCTTAACCAACCTAAAACTACCTGGTTGATCTGCCAGGGAGTTTTTATTTTCCTGACTATGCAGTTGTGAGTGTTTGCATGTCTGAGCATGACAGCTCTCATTCCTGCTCATTGCATCACTCGTTCTGCAGGATGAGTGGATCTGGATTCACTCTGCCTTTAAAGAGCTAAAGTTCCTGATTCTGTCTCACTGAACTTTAAAGATTTGTCACCATCCAGTCAGTTTAAGATGCGTAATAGAGTAACGAGAACTGAAGTTTATTTTTTAACTCTTGGTGTTGGATCAGTTCAACCTCTGCTGAGTGGAGACGCCTGAAAGTACCGGTACCACTCATATTCATCCTCTGAAACTAGGAAACAAAGTTAAATTGAGCAAGAACACAACATGATTGTCATTACTGTGGTCATCAGTGTCCAACAATGAAAGAAATGGTGTCTCACAGGCAGATGTCCTCTCCGGTCTGCTGAGACTTTCCTACTGACGTTACCCTGTTAGGTAAACTTCACATCCTGTCTGCAGAAACACCATTGTTCCCCCATTTCCTGTTTTCTCAGTTTGGTTCTCTGCTGATAGAATGTGCAGCTTGTGGAGGTCCAGGGTGGCAGTTTGGTGTACAGCTGTTTATAAATGAGCCTATTAACCAGTCCGGGTTCACTGGAGCTCACCTGTGTCAGTCCAGAGGTCGTACTGGAATCTCTGTGTGTGTGTGTGTGTGTGTTAATATAGGGCTGCTCCTTCAGGCCTCAGTGCCCTCCTGTGCCAAGCAGCGCTTTCCCAACTTCTGAAAGATGACCTTTCACCTTTCCACGTCCCCAGTGAAGCTGAGGCTAACCAGGAAGAGGAGGACACAACCGTGTGTAAGGTTTAAGTTATTTTTATTTCATAAAACTTCTGTCTGGACTTCACTGACCTGCTTCCCTGTGAGACTTCCTCCTGACTACAGGAAACGGGTTCACTCAGGACTAAAAGCTGCACAAATGTTCCTGTTTGGTTTCAAATGTGTAAAGGTCAGAAAGTTTTATTAGAGTTTAAAGGTTTTTAAAGTGACAGAGAGGGGAAAAGCTGAGAAAAAGACAGCCATCATCACATGTTCACCACCTTCATTTACCTCCAGTTTTCATTAGAAACATTCAGATTTTAGAACACAAGTTTGCTTAAATGTTAGCTTCTCTTGCTAAAGTCAGGGCTTTAGTCCACATGGGTTGTGATTATTTGTACAGCTGTTACTAAAGAACTAACGGGGACTTGATTGTCTTTTTTTAAAGAGTTAGTGAAAACAAAGCTCTTGACTGAAGTGACATCCTATAGTTAACGTTTAGAGCTCCATGAAATCAGTCCATGAAATCCAGAAACCTCAGCAATTCAATATGAAAACTTATCCAAGATTTCACGAGGATTGATGACGTTTCAGTTTACCTGTAAATCACCCGTACTGACTGATGTGTTTGTGTGTCAGTGCTCCAGTCAGAAGCCGTCCAGCGTCTGTTCCTGAACAAGCTGATCGATGTAGCGCGGTCATGGCACCGGGACCTCCCTCCGCTGCCTCCTCCTGCCTCTCGTACCTTCCAGTGTTCCGTTCACGCCATCAAGAACACCAGAAGGAAGATGGAGGACAAACATTTGGCTCTAGCTGAGTTTAATGAGCTCTTTGGAATCCAGGTATGCGTCTTCCACTTCCATCCACGCAGTGGTGGTTTCTTTTTAAACGAGCTCCTGGTCTTTTCCTGTCTTTCTGGATGTAGGATGGAGTGGAGCGTTCCTACTACGCTGTGTTTGATGGCCACGGAGGAGTGGATGCTGCCACTTACGCTGCCACTCACCTTCATGTCGCTCTGAGTAAACAGGAGACGCTGCTCAGTGATGCAGCCGTGGCCTTTAAAACTGCCTTTAAACACACGGACGACATGTTCAGAGGCAAAGCTAAGAGAGAGGTACAGAACCAGACGGTCCTGAAGCTCATCCCTACTGGGTGTTTACAGGGAAATACTCTGTTCTGAACATTTAGTTATGAAACATGGAGGAATTTATGTTCTGGGATCTGGCGCTCCTTCAGTCTTCACTCAGACCATCGACTAAAACTTATTGATTCAGTACTCGATCTCATCAGCTCAGTACCACTAATCCAGTATTATTTATTTAGTACCAATAACTTAATACTATCAACTCTATACCATCACAGTAATGCTCTTTGATTTTCATCTCAGGAGGAGTTTTTATTGAACTTCAGCTGTTTCTCTAAGTCATTTTGAATCATTTAATCCCTTTTGACTGACACTAAAAGTCAGAGCAGGTTCTTCAATCTTCACAGCATCAGTCAGTAACTACAGACGCCTCCAACAGACGGACTGATGGTGTTTTTGTGTGTTTGAAGCGTCTGCGGAGTGGTAGTACAGGAGTGGCCGTTCTGATCCACGGTCACGAGCTGACTGTAGCGTGGCTCGGAGACTCCCAAGCTATTCTGGTCAGAAAAGGACAAGCTGTTACCCTCATGGACCCCCATAAACCGGAGAGAGAGGTAAAGATAGCACACACACACACATCTGTCTGTGTTAAAGAAGGAAGTGTTTTATGTTTCAAACTAAAGAGAATAAACGGTGTGTGAAATGTGTGTTCAACAAACCAGATCAAGTACAGCTGTAGCCAAATGTTTAGAGACAGACCCAAGTGTTTGTCTCCACTACGTTTTCTGCTTCAGTGATCTTAGCTCTTTCTATCAGCTGTTTCTATGGTTACTGAAGTAGAATTACAATATTTCAAAGAGTCAGAGGAGTTCCTCTGGGAGGATGTTTTGGTCCCGTTCTTTATTCATGGCTGTTCTGAGGCTAAACTGAGTGAGTCCAAGCAACCAGCACATGAATGGACTCAGGTTTTTTACTGGATCATCCTCCTGAAGCCTTCTTCACAAATGCAGAGATTAAACAAATAACTTTCAGGCCAACGTTGGATACATTTATACAAAGAAATGGTGTCGATGTTCTGTTTTGTACACCAAAGAGCTTTAAATAAATTTTTAAGACTGCAAAAAACCGCATTATAATTATTTTTGTAAATAATAATCTAAAATTGTATTATCACCACAAAAGCATATGAAGAATAGTACAGAATATGTATAATATTAGACATTTTCTAGAGCGTTTCTGTGTGAACTGTTTTAATTCATTGGAATCTGAGGGTAAATGAAGCTTCATTTGGGGAAAGTTCTCCTTGTTCTGCAGCTCTGAAAGGTTCCTCATTACCTTCATTACAGATCACATGGTAGAATAATCAGAGGAAGTCATGCATGATTTAAATCTCTACATCGTCTGACTTGGGCTTCCTGTTAATGTCTACACGTGATCATTCACATCCAGTAAGAGATGAACATACTTAAAGTTCCTCAGACGGATGCTGAGGACAAAGAGAATGAGGAAAAACATCCTAAGAACCGCCCTCACCAACCAACCAACCAGCAAGCAGGAACCAAAAACTGAGCAGACATGATTTAAAACGGTCTGGGTAAAGATTAGTTCCTATAGGAGGTCTAGCCCTCATGAGGAGAGTTCTGTGCTGAACCTTCTGATCAACCATTCAAAGTCAGGGTCAGGTTCAGATTATCTTTTAATTGTTGTTTATATGGAGCTCAATCAGGGTCATAATGTCAGATTAGTGGAAAAAATATTTTAAACAGGAGAAATAAGAATTAAGAGGAGACTGTCGACCCGACAGGTTGGGCGTCCCCATATAGACACCCAGAAGGAGGGGTATGCTATGTTCTTTCAAGCATTTTTAAAAATATATCTTTTGATTTTTTACTTTCATACTTTCTTTATTTTTTAACATTAGGACTATTTTAAACCCCTCTTGGACCTTCAGACATTGGCTGTCAGTCATCTTCCCATGCCTCTTGTGACCTGAAGCCCCGCCCCTCATGCAACATCAGGGCCGACATTTTAAAACAAACAGTTTTTAAGAAGCTATTTGAAAGAGCAAAAAAACAAAAGCATTTGAAATGAAAATGGGTTTACACTTGACACAGATCTGAAACTGAAAAATGATTTTCAAGTATGAAAAATTATATGAAACTTTAAAAATAAAACAATGCTAGAAAAATTCTGAAATAACCTCTTAACTTCACTCATTTTTATTTATTTATTTATTTTTTGTTCAAGTTCAAAATCTGACTTTCAAATTGAACTTTTCTTCCCTCAGTTTTATTTCTGAATAAACATTATGGCTCTGATTGAGCTCCATACATTTACAGCAAACATGGCAGAGTTAAATGTGCTACTCAGGCTATAAATATACACTTAATTACCTAAAATCAGATCGTAGTGAACAAAGTGCAGCTCGGAGGTCAGGGTTCAGGGATGAAGCTGTTGTCTGGGCCGTGTAAACTCTCCTCCTGAAGTCCAACCCCTCCTCTGTCATCTGAACCATGCACGCTGATTAAATCTGCCTCTTTGACAGGATGAGAAGCAGAGGATTGAAGACCTCGGTGGCTGTATTACCTTCATGGGCTGCTGGCGCGTTAATGGCACCTACGCTGTTTCCAGAGCGATCGGTAAGTCATTCTCAACCAATCAGAACAAAGAAAACTGCTCTTAACTAGAGATGCATCAAAACATTGACTGATGATCAGAACTAGTCAACACTCAGCATGAACAGTCGATTTGAAACCCAAAACTCAGTAGCTGGTGTGTTTAGGTCTGTGAATGCACCGCTGACAAACAGCCAAACAAACAAAATTCCACCTATTTTCCTGGACAGTGAACCTACCATCACTAAGTGTGATTTCATAACAGAGCTTCTACATGGAAGGTTTTTAATAACATGTTGAAAATGAAATGTTACAAGAAAGATTTGTATCTAAATATGAAAATTATTTGTTAATTTATTATTTATCCGACGCTTTTCTCCAAAGCAACTTACAAATAACCTAACAGGCGTGTTTGTGGGAGGAAACCCACACATGCATAGGAAGAACATACAACTCCATGCAGAAAGCTTGCAGCTGGGAATCAAACCTGCATCCACCTTGTTGCATGGCAACAGTTCTACCAGCTGCACCACCATGCAGCCCAAAAATGTCCCAAAGCGACTGAGAAAGTTCTGACAAAAATAATAAATATTTTGTAGAATCCTTTGTTAAACCCTGGCCAGCAGATGGCACCACCGAGCTGCAAAATGATCTAGTCTTCAAATGCCACTACTTTGTAAAGGAGATGTGAAGAGGCCTTCAGGTGTGCTCTGTAAGTTTCAGCTGTCCTTCCTCCTCTAGGCGACTTTGACCAGAAGCCTTACGTATCTGGAGACGCTGACTGCTCAACCATCCAGCTGTCGGGGGACGAGGACTACCTGCTGCTGGCGTGTGATGGGTTCTTTGATGCAGTCACACCTTCTGAGGTTCCTGATCTAGTTGTGAAAGGGCTCCAGGGTGACCCTGAGGGAGGAGATGGTCCCCCAGAGCCTCCATTTGGCGGTTTGGGACAGAGAGTTGCTCAGACGTTGGTGGGTCATGCCAAAGCAGCCGGTTCTAGTGATAACATCACTGTGATGCTGGTGTTTCTACATCCACCAGAGCAGCTGCTGCTTCAACGCTGCACCACAGGAGCTGCAGACTATCCTCCACAGCCACACCAAACTCTAGTCTGATCAAAGTCTGATCAGTTTACTGAAACAACGTCCTCCTTTCCAGTAAGGCTTCGTTTTCCTCACCAGTATTTCTACTTTTGGACTTTTGAAGGGTTTCTTACCCCAAACAGGAGGTGTTCATTCATGTTTTATTTGAAGTGATTTTTAATCCATTTCCAGTTCTGAACCTGTTGTTTTCCTCCACTCATAGGGAGGATTAGATTTGGTCTGATAAACTGTTCAGGTGCTTTAACTGCTTTAATACTGTATATTAAGTTATGTTTTATTTTGAAAAACACAAGTTACATTTCCTAATGTTTTAAAGTTCTGTTACTTGTCTGACCTGGATGTTTCATTATAATGTATTTATAACCATATTTACATGAATATAACGTCCTGTTTGTATAAACAGCTGATGGAATCAGGTGGTTTAGTGTCACATTGTGTAATGTCCTTATTTTGGGGGGTTTCTAGTCTTTTGAGTTAATCTGACCCCCTAAGACAGCACAAGGGTTAAATCCTTTGAGGTTGGATCTAACAGAAGATCTGGAGCAGGATCCTGAGTCCAGTGTGGTTTTAGCTGGGTGGAGCTGACCCTCACAGCCTGCTGATAACTGGAGTTTTAACCAGTGTACTTACTGGTTTGTGCAGAGAAACAACAGAAACAGGTCTGATTCATTTATGCTTAGGGATCAGATCACTTGTTAAACTTTGACAGTATTATTTATTTCTCCTGTGTATTTAGTGTTCCCTGTTCTACGAGTGGTTCCTCATCGATGTAGCTGATAATCTGTCAGCATTTCAGCAGTAACGGTTTAGTGGTGTAAACGCTGAATTTACTGAGAGGGGTTTGATGTACTTCACTATTCAGAACTCAAACTAAACTCTGCACTTCAGATTTCAGATCTCTAAATGTTTTGAGTGAATTGATTGTTTGAAATTTTTACTTAACCTGCAGGTATCTTCACATGTAACCATGTCTCTTTGCATCTTTTAAACATTTTGTTAAATCTGATTTTTTTTTTCCCCCTAAAAATTAAAAACATCATCCTCCCAGAGTGGGGCCTTTTTCTGGGACTGTTTGTGTCTGAATTTAATATAAATGTCCACATTTACTGTATGTAGCGCTTCTCTAAGTCATGGACTCTTTATATTCACACGCTGAAGACCCTCTGACCTCCACCAGACTCTGACCCACACCTGACCCTCTGACCTCCACCAGACTCTGACCCACACCTGACCGTCTGACCTCCACCAGACCCTCTGACCCCCACCTGACCCGCTGACCCCCACCTGACCCTCTGACCCCCACCTGACCCTCTGACCCCCACCTGACCCTCTGACCTCCACCAGACCCTCTGACCTCCACCTGATCCTCTGACCTCCACCAGACCCTCTGACCTCCACCTGATCCTCTGACCTCCACCAGACCCTCTGACCTCCACCAGACTTTCTGACCTCCACCAGACCAGACTATCTGGTTCAGGGGTGTTGTCTGTGGGTTCACTCTGACCAGGTAACCAGTCCATCACAGGAACAGATGGAAACAAACACCTGTCATCTGTTACATAACCTCATGAATGTGCAGGTTTAAATTCTGGTGGGCGTGGCCTATAGCATGAAGGCTAATCAGCCAAAAACATAAATGAACACTTAAACAGAGGTCATTCTCCGTTACATGCAATGCAGTTTGGTTTTCCTGAAAATCATTCCACGGAATTTGCAAACTGCCTGTTTGTAGAAAAGATCAAAGAAATGTTGGACACTAATGTCGGTGTTGGTGCAGTATTCTTGGATTTAAAAAAAAGGCTTTTGACAATGTAAACCATGAAATTCTTCTGTCCAAACGAACCTCTTTTAACTTTTCTTCAGATGCAATTTAGTGGATAAAATCATATTTAGATTCCAGGAAACAGTGTGTTTGCATTAACAACTCCAAATCAACATTTCTGGATGTTCCAGTTGGCCTACCTCAGGGGTCAATACTTGGCCCTCTGTTATTTTCTATATATATCAACAACCTTCCGAGTTCATGTGTGCCGATGATGCTGTCATCTTCACTAGTGCAAAAACCACTCAGGGAGTCGCCTCTCACTCCAGCCTTGGTTCCCATTAACAACTGACTTTTTAAATCTTGCCTACAACTGAACACAACCAGAACCGTCTGTATGATGTTCACAAAGCAACCAACGGACATCAAACACTCAGGTATATTTCTGGGAGGAGAATTAAAAATGGTTCCTGAATTCAAATACCTCGCTGTGACGCTCGATTCAACACTAAGCCTCAAGAGCCACGTCAAAAATGATCGAACACTGTGAAATTCAACTTAAAGAACTTTAAACAAATACGACCCTTCATAACATTTGATGCTGCTAAACTGTTCTTACACTTCTGTCACACACTGAGCACCGCATCACCTGTTGGTCACTGACAGGTGTAAATGCATGTAAACTCATAGAATCTCTACAAAAAGTCATTGATGAAAAACCAATGTCCTCCCACATCTGTAACATTCTGACTCAGCACAATCTCTTTAGTTTTGAGAATTTTAAACATTTTAGGTTCACATGTCTTACACAAGGTGTTAGATCTTGCTCCACCACCATGTCTGACTATATTAGGAAAAGGGATCACAGCGTCTTCTAGAGGGGACTGTGAGGTCCCACACAGAAAAACAGCCTCTGGACAAAATGCTCTCTCTGTAAAGGTCAGTAAGATCTGGAATAGTCTTCCACTCCCCATAAGGGAATGCTCAACTTTACAAGGTTTCAAAAATCAATTCAATTATGGCTGAAAGCAAACCAGTCATGTAACCTTTGACCTCTCTATGTGTATATGTATGTCTGTTCCCTATAATTACTGTCCTGTTAACTTGTGTTTTCGTGTGACCTGTCTAGGGACTGCGGATGTAAACTAACTCCTGTGCTATAATCCGGCATATTGTCATGTATTGATTAGATGTTCATTAATGTGCACTGTCCCTACCAAATGAACGAATAATCAGGAGGTTGGTAGTTGGATGACCTCCTGGGTGTGTGAGTGGTCCCTCTGCTTTAGGACAGGCTGACTGGTTCGTTCAGGTCTGACTGGATTCTCTCTGCTGAACTGGGCCCAGCTGTTCTCCACATGTGGAGCCAGCCGTTCTGCTGGGTGGATCTAGTCTGGGTACATAGTAGGGGTGTAAGAAAATATCAATACTGCATCACGATATTTTCTGTCATGTTATATCGATATCGTGCTATCCGTATCATGATATTTTGCTGTATTGAAATTTAAAGCAAATTATACATTTTTATTTTATTTTAAAAAATGAATGGAGTAATTTGTGTAGTAAAATTAAAAGTATGACCGCTAGTTGGTGGCTGTTTTCACCTTCTTCGTTCCAGTGGATCAACTAGATCTAGTAATAAAACTGGATGTGTTATGTGTGGGAAAGGTGGAAGTTTTTAGAATGCTGTGACAGTTTTTCTACTCTTGAATTATGTTTTAAAAATCATAATATATGGTCTTACTCATATCGTATCGTCTGTCCTGTATTGCGATACGTATCGTATCTCCAGATTCTTGCTAATAAACACCCCTAGTCATTTCTTCATTAAATCAGCTGGGGTTTACATGTAAATATTTTTTCCTGACTGTATTTAATTCTTGGCCTTCTTCCCTTTAACGTTCACTCTGCACACACCAGCTTTCTGTTTTTGTTTTTTTTATGAAACACCAGGTGTGTCAAACTGAATAGTTTTAACCAGAAGATTCAAACAACAGATATTTTTCATCAACTCTTTTATTTTTCACAGTTAAAACTTTTCTAAATGTACATAAACCTCTAAAACAGGTAGCATCTATTTACAGGAAATGAGTTGACTGAAGCAGACTGGTCCTGGTGTTTGGCTCCATCACTGGTTTCCAGTGGGAGAGTCTCCTGGTCTCATTTCTTCTGAGTGGGGTTTGGTCCTCTCCCTTCGGTGGACGCTGTGCGGCGCCTCGTTGAATGTGAGGTGGAAGTCTGAGCAGAAGCTGTCGTCTTGTCTGCAGCTCCAGTCTTTTTGTGCCTGAAGCAACAAAATAAACTGTTAGAAAAAAGCAGCTCAGCGAATGTGAGAGATCAGAACATCCAGATGGTCTTACTGATTTTTCTTCATCAGAATAAATCGTCCAATTCGTGACTCTGGATCCACACACTTCTCTTTATGTTCTGTAGTTGTGATGCTGTGGTTGAAAGGGAAACATGTTAAGAACAGCTGAGTGGGGCTGCACATCAGAACATCAGAATAAAAACTCCTCCTGAACTTACATGATCTCAGTGCGTGGGCAGAAGTTATCCTGGAGGTGAACAACCGGCTCTCCCTTAATGAGCTTTGGGTTGATTCTGCTCAGTAAACTGCTAGAACACTTACATTTATTGGACCTGTCAGCCTGCTGCCCTGTGGAAAGAAAACATGTCAACAAGGTGAGAGGCTGCAGAGACAAGACCCAGTCTGCCAGCTTCAGACCGGCTCAGGTCTACAGGTCAAGGTCTTCCTGCTGAAACTACCTTGAGCAGAGAGGACGACCAGGCAGGCGAGGAGGCCGATCAGAGCTGACTTCATCCTGATGCTGCAGATGTTTCTTCAGTCTGGACTCCTGATGTTCTGAAGCAGCAGCCAGAGCTCCCACCTTTATAGCAAATGCACTTAAAAGAAGGGCCGTTCAAAAAGTGACTAACTAGTTTCACTTTCCAGAAAGTCTTCCACTTTCTTTGTCTATTCCTCTTTCCTTTCACAAAGAACACTTCTTAGAACTGATTCACTCATCCTGGCTCTTTGACTCCCATAATCCTTTTAGCTCACACAAGCACAATGAGGTCATGTCCCTGCATTGTGGGGGGGGGGGGG
>SSNR01000389.1:95574-120074 GCA_006937965.1 Callopanchax toddi
GGGGGGGGGGGGGGGACTTTGCATACAAATCTCAGACTCAGGGATCAGAATCTTTCTGGGCTGACTCTGGACCAGCATCTTGTGCAGAAACATATAATAATAATAATAATAATAATAATAATAATATCTACTGTATGCATCCTCTTGTTCAAACATGATGTCTGTCCAAAACAGTTCTGGGGCTCGTCCAGAGCGTCCTCTGGTCATGTCTTAGTTATTCTGCTGGTCGGCCTCCTTAGTGGAACATTGTCTGGTAACATCAGCAGTGACAGATGGTCAGAGTCCAAACAGAGGCAGAGGTGCAGCTCTGACCTGTATTATGTTAGAATAAATCAGCTCATTGTCCCTGGTAGCATCGATCACATGCTGCACCACCAAGAGGAGGACTGTATGAATAAAGTCTCCTCGCCACACCACACCTCACCTCATCTTGGTCTTTTGTGCTCATCCAGATCTGAGGTTCAGGGCGGCAGGAAGCCCAGACCGTCCTCCTCCCAGCACCTCCATGGTGTTCCCAGACCAGCCTGGAGATCAAATCCCTTCAGCGTGCTCTGGGTCGGCCTGGGGGCCTCCTGCCAGCAGGACATGTCTAAATCACCTATCCAGGAGGCATCCTTCCTGACCAGATCCCTGAACCACCTCAGCTGGCTCCTCTCGATGTGGAGGAGCTGTGGGTCTACTCCGAGTCCCTCCTAGACGTCCAGACTCCCCACTCGTTCTCTGAGGCTGAACCTCATCCTGAGGAGGAAACTCATTTCAGCTGCTTGTATTCAGGATCTTGTTCTGACATCTGAGTCTGTGAAGTGGACTCAGGAGCTGGTGACCACCTCACCCTATTGGCTGGTTCTCGTTGAAGATAACCCGTCATGGTAAAGCATCACTCTCATGTTAGGTGAAGCTTAAAGACCCAATTCAATGTAACAGTTCACTGATATAAAGCTCAGTCTGTTTCCAAAGATATTGACTGTTTGACTGAAACACTTGTCCAGTAGTCATGAGCGGCTCCTGAATCTAGATGTGAAGCGTTGTTTTGTTTCAGTGAACTCCCAGAGAGCTGAGGAAACGGCTACAGCGTCACGTTTATTTGACTCTTTAGGGAACTTTCTCTGTTAGGATGAAGTGAGAGTGTCTCCACCACGCTGAGCCTTCTGCTGATGCTTTTCTGATTGATCTGGAATAAAACCTCCAGAACGAGCTTCTGATCAGATCTATTCTGTTTCCATAAGTTTGACCTGAAAAGATGATTGTTCATTCACTCCAGCCTGCAGTGATCAAACAGCTTACAGCAGGCTGCTGCTCCTTTAAACTGAATTATTTCTAAAGAAGATGACAAACAGGTTTAGAAATGACACTTTTAAGACTGAAGGTGGTCATTAAATACTAAGGAAGCTCTGTTTTGACCTGATGGCTTAATTTCAGCAGAACTTTTTTGTATAACTTAACTTCTACAGAAATGGGATGTGAAAGTAAGACAGACTGAGGGAAAACCCCAGACAGTTTAATATTGTAAATGTGTCTAGGAAACCCCCATGTGAGGGAAGTGTGACATTCTGCAGAGTCCAACAGCCTGAGATGGATAGTTTACTCTAAACTTGTAGGATTCTAAGAAGCTCTGCTGCTTCCAGAGTGAACATTTCCCAGTCTGCTTTGTGTTAAAAAGGTTTTAGAGTCGATGTTACAGGTGGATCTGATGAACTCCACACAGGCTGTCGTAACCATAGAGACTGGACCTGAACAGATCTGAAGCTCTCTTTAATATTCTGACCTCTTTGATCTGAACTCTGTCTGTTTTTGACCATCAGTCTGAAATGAGTTTAACCTGGAAAAAGCTTCAGAATCTTTATGGATAAAAGAATGAACCACTGACCTGGACCTGATGTGGAGAAGGAGGAGGAAGGAGAGGAGGAGCAATTCTGGCATCAGATTGAATAATTAACAGTCTGACGCCAGCTTTATAGATAACCAAGTTTTACTCGTCTCAGTCAGCTTCACATCGGATCAAGAACTCCTTCTCGGGGTCACCTGAGGGCTGAAAGGAGGTCAGGTCCCCCAAACGCATGAAGAGGATCCTCTGTGTCTCCTGGTGACCTCGTCACTCTGACATCTGGAGACTTCCAGATACTTTAGTATACTTAAATAATAATGGATAGGATTTATACAGTGCCTTTCTAAACACCCAAAGTGATTTGACAGAAGCTCCATTATTCTTTCACGCACTCATTTACACCGGTGGTGGTAAACTATGACAGACGTCTGTAGTCACAGCTGCCCTGGGGCAGTCTGACAGAAGTGAGGCTGCCATTCTGTGCCATTGGCCCTTCTGACCACCACCAACATTCACACAGGCAAGGTGGGTGAAGTGTCTTGCCCAAGGACACAATGACGATCTAACCCAGTTGGAGCTGGGGATTGAGCCGGTGACCCTCCGGTTACCAGACTGGCCACTCTACCAACTGAGCTACATGCCGCCCTGGCATGGATTTGGCATGGACGGAGGTGACGTGTCCCCACCAATAATTTGTTACAAGGATGCAGAAGAAGCGATGTATCTGCATTCCCCACAAATAATATGTACAGCCCAGCGGACCGACGTGCTTATCATCCTGCTGAGTACACTTCACTTCATTAGCTAGCTGTTTTCAAACAATACTGCATTGATTTATAATGAGCTTCTTTAGAAATTACAGTATTTTAAAGTGCCTGTGACTCCATATTTAAATCACTTTATATTAAACAGGTGTAATCTTTGATGCCTCTAGATTAGCGTTGCACCATTATAACTCAAAATACGCTGTAATTATTTCCTAACGAGCAACTCAGAGATCAGAAGAAAGCGCCGCCTTCCGGTTCTGCTGGGTTTCTCCTTATTTGGCAGCCTGACACTTCTGCTGCAGCAGGGGGCAGTGCCGTCGCGTGAAAGAGAAACTAAACTGAAACTAAACACTACACGGTCTATGGGCAATGGCGGCGGCACTGCCTCGCTCCAGTTGTCCTGAACGTGCATGTGGGAGGAGAATTTACCATATAAGCATGTCCGGATCACTATGACCTCATAGCGGGCTGGAGTGAAAAAAACTGGGCTTGTTCGAGATGAACTGCGCCTCGCCTGGAGAACAGACGAGAGCAGGCGGACGCAGCAGGGGGAGCGGCTAAAAGTCTGCTTTTAAGTCGGACAGATTTTCCTAAATGTAGCTCGTAGGTGATGATATGTCTGAAGATATCGCGTTAATGTCCGTAATTGCAGATGACTTTCCGTTTTTTTCCAAAATCTTTATTTGAAGTTCAAAGTATTTCACAACAAATTCAAGAAGTATCAACACTAAAGTAAACTAAATAATAGACATATATCTAGAGAGATCAGATCAGTCAAAGAAAATAAACAAGATACTGCTCTGTACTAAATGATCTGATTATAAAAATCAGACAGTAGTTTTATTAGAACTTTATAGAAAATAGAAACAGTTCCTACTGAAAACTCTTTGAAACAAATCACATTTCTCATTGTGGCCTTTATAGTGACATAATCAACGTGGCATGAATTTACAATATATATTTAAACAAATAACATTTCGCATTTTGCAACAGGATGTTTTGATCAAAACGTGAACCAATCAGATCTTAGATCAGGTGAGAGCCAGGCGTTTCCCATCATGCTCTCGGTTTTGCAGCCGGTGGAGAGCAACTGCAGCGCCTTGCTCCAAAGTCTGCGTCCGCCTTGATCTCACGAGGTTATCGTTGCCTACGTAGGCATGACATCAGAGCAAGTCGGCGTCAAGTCGGACAGAAATCTAACCGGCATGCAATGGGCGCTGATCACTGGTGATCGAATCTGCGCAGAACTGGCTCATCTCGAACGCACCTACTGTTTGAAACTGGGTCTGAAATCTTGAAGAGCTTCTCACTGGCTGTACTAGGAGACAGATGGACGCCGTTTTTTGCTCTTTCTGGCAGGTTTAAGGTGAGAACTCAACGTTGCAACATGATAGACAAGTCAGAAAACATGGAAACCGATGTCATGGGCACTTTAACATATCCTATGTGTGGTTCAATAAAGGCTGAATAATGGTTACTGTTTATTTTTCCAGGTTTTTAAAGCACTGTAAATTATGTTTGTTGTAGTGTCACCTTATTGCCACAAGAGGGCGACAGATACCAAGGTTTTTTCCAACTAAAAACACTGTAAATAATGATCCAAAAAAAGTAATGTTGTTGTAATGTCACAAAACTGCCACAAGAGGGCGGGTGTGTGTCAACAGAAACAGAAACCAAAGACCAAAAAGTCACAAGATAGTTCACTGCTTTGTACGACCATTCCTGCTGAATACATCTCTCTTCATAATAGCTAGCTGTTTTCAAACATTACTCCCCTGATTTAAAAGTTTCTTTAAAAATCACAGTATTTTAACATATCCTAAGGACTGATGAATAATGGTTTAACATTAAAGAAGATGTTCTTTAATTTACTGTTTATTTTTCAAGGTTTATATATAAAACGCGTTATATAAAACTTATGCATTATTATTATTACTACTACTCTTAGTATTACTACTCCTAGTATTACTACTCTCAGTATTACTACTCCTAGTATTACTACTCTTAGTATTACTGGTAGAGCATCCAAAAAGCTGTAGACAGGTAAGATTTGAACTAATAGAACAACATTATTGTTTATATGAGACATTTCAGAAAAATAAGTTGTCCTTAACGCCCCCCTCAGGAAATACTCTCCAAAATGTTAAGGCTAATGTTCTCCCAACAACGAATAGGGAGTTAGGCCCTGGTTCCTGTAGGAGGGAAGGAACCGCTCCACTACTGCAGGGACTTAAATCCACCACACCAGCTGGGGGCGCTGCAGCGTCCATGTAGGCTTCGAAGAAGAAGAAGAACAAAACAAACTCAGGTAGAGATGGATGTGGAGGATTGTTCTTACTGCACCGTGTTCGACTCCAGAACCCAGACTAAATATATCTGCTTCACTCGGAGGACAGGAGGAGCGTTCACGGTCTGGTGAGTCCGAGTCTGCTGCTGCTATCTATGGGATGGAGGTCCTAATGAAGACTGCTGGACTTCTAGGTTCCTTCAGGACGTTTCGCTTCTCATCCGATGAGCTTTGTCAGGTCTAACATGAATATGAGACTAGACTGTCCCTTATTCCAGTCTGAGTGTGTCTCCTCTCTCCAGTCTGACAGATGCAGCAGCTGTTTGGAGCTCTGAGTTCACAGAGGAGACTCTGAGTCAGCTGGTAGGTTTCAGGATCCTCTCTGAGGGACTCACTGCTGCTGCTCCTAATGTGTGTGTGTGTGTGTGTGTGTGTGTGTGTGTGTGTGTGTGTGTGTGTGTGTGTGTGTGTGTTCAGAGACAGAAGCTGGCCCTCAAATCCACCCAGGAATACATCCTGAAGTTCAAGTGAGAGACCACACACAAGAATCAGTGGGAGTGAACAGTGTCAGCCCTCTGGGTCTCAGTGTGTGTGTGTGTGTGTCAGGGCTGCCTGCAGCAGTGGGGACGTTTCTGTTCTGGTGGAGGACTCCAGCGCAGACCTTCACGTGGGCCCGGGCCCGAGCGTGGCCCTCAGCAGGATGGAGGAGCCACAGGCCACAGAGGAGCTGAGGGAGCTGCTCTTCGCCATGGCTGACAGGCTCACACAGCTAGGCAGATCTTCTTGCTCTCTTTTTTCACTCCTTCGCCCCTTTTTGAAGAGCTCAGGGTGGTTTTACCTCTGCAGGGTTCTGAGTGACGGATGCAGTGTAGGTTAACTATCTGACCACACCTGCAGACCAGGTGCTGCTTCTGATGTTTCCTAATGCAGAATTGTATTTACTCATCTGTTTACAAACGTCAGAACAAACTAGAATTCTAAAAGTGATTTATAGCAGGTTTGAAGTAGTAAACTATAAATAAACCTCTGTGATACACAGCTGGCTGTTGAACAGTGCTCAGAGCGATCCACAGAGCTGCGTTCACTGATCCTGACTCAGTATAACAACTGGAATTTGAAGTTTGCTTGTTTAAAAGCAGAATAGTGGTTTGAAATCAGTCCCTGGCTGTGAACCAGCACTGGAGCTGTCAAAAAGGGACGTTCTGCAGCTTTAAAACCCTTTTTTTAAGAAATCCATGTGAATGTCTGTGTTCCAGGTGGAAACTCGTCCATCAGCCCATTTAAAACCCACCAGAGGTGTCCAGCAGGTACGCTTCACCAACTGATCACCAGTCAGTAGTCCTGTGATCAGAAACAGCTTCAAACGTTTAATTTTTCTGAAGAACTAAAACAAAAAACTGTGTTTTATACTTTATAGTAAACCTGTAAGGGAGGGATGAGACTGAAACTGGACTCAATACATTAAAACTGGATTAGATTTGTTACAGTTTTAAGCAACAAAAAGCACCGTTTTCATCTTTTATATGGTGAAAAAAGAAAAGGTTGTTTTAAAATAAATGACAACAAAATGTGATGTCAGCTCTTCCTGAGACACCAAAAAGGGAAATTGTAGCTTTCCTGCCAACCGTCTGTTTTTATTTTTATAACCCAGATGTTTGAGCAGCTGTTCTGTAAACAAGCCGTTTGAACTCTTACCGACGTTTCTGTCTTTAGCGTTTGAGCCCCGGCAGCAGCAGAGCGCTGCGTCCTCTACAGCCATAAAGAGGAGGCGTCCAGGAGCTTCGCTCATCAACCCTGGAACCAAGAAGTATGTTCGGGTCAGGTTTGAGTCTCAGCTGCAGCTCCGAGCGCCGTTCTGATGTTGTGTTTTTACAGGAAGGTGCAGGCGACAGGCGTGGCCTTCGACGACGCAGAAGAAGACTGATCGCTTTCTGCGACATCACAACCATCAGAACGTTTTTAACTGAGCTGACACAACTTTAGGTTGCTGATGCTTTTTAATCCGATTACAGCTTTTAAATGCTTTAACTCTTTGATGCACCTTCACGTCTTTGCACATTTATGTGGGTTTGTGACTGCCCCCTATTGAAAAAAGGCTCTGTTTTGTCAAAATGATGTCATCAGGTAGAAAAAACCCCAGAGCTCAAACTGAATCCTCAGGCCTCAGATGGATGGAGAAACAAGACGATGCAGGTTTTATAGTTTTCATTTGAAGGATCAGTCATTGTGATTAGAATAGGTTGCTATGGGAACGCCTGTGTGCAGAGGGACACTAGTTTATCTGACAGTGTTTACAAGAGGATTTAAAAAAAACCATTAAAGTGGAAAACTTAAAAGAGCACAGCCATGTATAAATTAAAGTGCATAAAAAATTAATTCTAAAAATGAAATCAAAAATGTGCTTGAGTGCATCAAAGGGTTAAATCAGTTTTTTATCGATTCTTTTTTAATGTGTGGTGAATGCTGGGACTTTGATCATGTGGAGAGAATTTTAATAGAAAATAAAGTTGGTCAGAAGCCACTAGGAGGGCTGATCCTTCAGGTTCTTTGTGTGAACAGTGAACGCTTTAGGGTCTCAGATGATTAAACAGGACATTAAGGATGCACAATTAATCGTTCAAAAATCGTGATCTCAATTCAGACTTGTGCAATCTCATTCCCAAATGACAACAATTCTTACAAAAAAAGACGACGATTGTACCGCGTTTGATCCGGGACGTAATCTGCATGAAAACAAGCGCTCCTCTTTCTCCCTCAACGACAAAGTTCTAAATTGTTATTATTGTTAAAATTATTCAAAGGTTGTGTACGTAAAAGAAGACAAACATTGATTGTTTTTATGTTCAGTGTCAGCTGTAACGAAGTTGATGTGCAGGTAATAAGTGCAATAAATATTTATATTGGAACAAAATCGTGATCTCAATTCTAAGCAAAAAAAAAAAATAAAATGTGCGATTCTCATTTTATCCAGAATCGTGCAGCCCTACAGGACATCAGTCATTTTGTTACACACTTGCATGTTTTGGGGGGGTTTTGCATTAATTTTTACTTCCTGGTCCCTTCACCTTAAACAGCCGTTTCCCCTGATTCTGATGAAAGCTTCAGACTACGTGTTTCTCCTCTTCTACTTTCAGTTCTGTGTGTTTTGCAGGAAAGCCATTTACTGCTGCATTACAACCATAAATACATCTGGATTTTAGGAGGCATATTTGGAAATGGTCACCTAGCTTATATAGCTGATCTGTCAGATGTTGCTATGGTTACTGACGTAGAACTACAGCATTAACTGCAGTCCACCCTGACATGCTGGTCCAGACCCTGACCAATGGCAGCTCATGCTTCACCATCAGTTCTTGGAGCTTCTGGGTTTTTGTTTGTCCACCCGGCTCTGGATTGTTCTCAGTGGGATTAAGATGATCAATATTGAAATCTGCCAAATGTTTTAATAATAGCACTTATATCAAATGCACCTGATTTGCCTCTGCCTCTAACAGAAGTACTTTCCTCAAAGACCTGCTGCCCTCTGGTGGAGAATCAAAATATTACAGGTGCTAATTTAAATCAAATTTTATAACTACTTAATCAAGTTATTAAACCATTGTTCTGGCTCAGGTAAAGGCTGGACCCAATAACTGCACCAAGAAACAGGTTTATTACAATAATGATGTGGAAGCAGGAATCTCAGCTCCATCCCCTCGAACTTAGACAGCTGGGTTATTCATTGGCTGATCTTTAATTTGTTGCTGAAGGTCTTTAATCCTTACCAATCTGGCCTAGTACACATTTTAACCCTTAGTTATTCAGATAATTTCCCATTGAGATTAAGAATAGATTTTTCCAGGGAGACCTGAAGGCAGTTGGGGGTTCAGTGTCTTGCCCGCGGACCAGGGATTGAACCTGGGGCGCCCACATGGACGGCAGATCTCTTAGTAATGAAACATCCAGAACTTCCTGATCTGTGAGGGGCAGGGCTAGAGGCAGAGTCATGGCAGGCAAACACTGGGTCTTCAGCGAGGTGTGAACCCAAAAACTGAATCTGACAAGAGTTATAGAGGTAGAAAAACATGATCATAAACATGGACAAACTGCTGGCACACTGAGGCAGGACTACAGAGGACCTGATGAGTGAATGACAGGAGAGTATTAAAGCTGAGGTCAACAGTCAGACTCCCAGCTGACCCCAGAACACTTTCCTGGTGGACTCTGACTGCTAGGAGCCCAAACCACCACTGAGCTGGCAGCTGGTTTATGAGAAAACTTATTTTATTCCAGAAACTTTACCAACCTGTCATGATCTTCTCAGAGAGGTGTTCTCCTGCAGCTCCTCCAAACAAACCAGACTGGTTCAGTCTTTTTCTAATCGTTCCAACAAGAACCCTGCAAACTAAGGCTTGTAGAGTCTGAGGTGGGTAACCTTTGACCCTCCTCATCACCTGAACCTGTCAGATCACTGCTGCTGTTCACACACACCTGTATGCTCCAGACTAGCAAACCTATAGGACCCTTAGTGGTCTGGATGACTATGTTGATCAATTAAAGCCTTTTGAAAGAGAATCCTTTTAGAATCTTCTACTGAGTTGATCCCATCCTATGATCCAAGCAGAGCTACGTCTTCTCTTCAGCTGATGCCTTATTTCACAAGAAAACCTAAAATCCTGAGTTTTCATAAAAGAAAAGGCAAATTTGAAAATGACAAACACATTTTAGTTTAAATCAATAATTTAATGATAGTTTATAAAGTGAAACAACTGCAGAAACATGTTTTCTTGTTTAATAACCACCTGAAGAAAAGAGAACACCTAAAGATGTTTCATCACCAACAATGAGTTTAGGATCAGCCGCGAACAGAGGAGTGGAACAGTACTCACCCACAGGACAGATTACTACTCAGGTATCACGATACGGATGAGAAAGTACTTCAAACCACATGCCAACAAATATCCAGACATCAGTTTGTGTAAATGTGGAAATCACACATTTACAATTCCATAAAAAATATTACAAGATCATGGTGACGTCATAAAGGAGTGAAACTACACTGAAACAGTAAATGATCTGGTCTGAGTTGGTTTTAGTGTCACAGTGATGCTAGTGCAGTCAGGAATCACCTCTTTACACATGATGATATGTTAAAAGCTTAAAAGAACGTCTGTTAGGAGACCAGGTGTCCAGCGTCAGGACAGTAAACACACCGTCTACATTCCCTCTGTGTCTCGGACATCAAAGATAAGGCCTGTCCACCTCAGGACGCACCGCTCTAAAACCCCATCCCGCTGAATTAAGCCACACACGGATGTTTTAGTATCCAAAATAAATCATTCTTCTTGCCACAGAAAAATAGACTATTACATTACCGCCATGCTGCTCCAAGGCAGGCTGCGTTGGTGCAGCGACGTCACCGGAAGCTGGACCATAAACATCTAACATTTAATCAGATGCCTCCTGGGGACAGGAGGTCTGCTGCACGTACATTCTAAAACCTGTAGAAACATTCCTCAGTCCTGAAGCAGCCTGTCCTCCGCTGGACGCCACACCAGTCACACGATCCATCTGGGACCACCTCAGCCCCACTCAGGGGCCAAAGAGTTCAAGGCTGAGTGTTTGTTTCATAGTGCAGAAAGTTCTGGTACTCCTCAGGGATCAGTCTACGGCTCTGTTCAGGCCCCGAGCCCCAGAGCTTGAACAAATGGGATTAGGCTCCGCCCCCCATCGCTGTGCTTACAGCATCACATTTTAGCAGAGAGTGTCTGTGTTGAAGGACAGCTGCACCTGCCAAACACACACACACACACACACACACACACACACACACACACACAGGTTACCTGAGGGAAACGTGATTTGTTTTACAGGTCGTTGAATGTCTGTGTGTTTAATCAGAACCCAGTTTTATTAACTCCACTGATCAGGATTAAACTGACCCCCCAGTGTTCTTTATGAAACCCTAATCAACCATGAGAAGTCAGCAGAACTAACTGAGGCCTCCAGGTCAGAGCGACTCACCCTTTCCTCCTCAAAGCTGATGAGTCCTTCATCATCATCACTCTCCAGCTCCTCTGGCGCCTCGCTGATCAGAGCACTGAGCTCGGTGTTGGCTGGCCGTGCTTTCAGGAGGTTGAAGATGCGCTGCAGGGGGGACTGTCCACCTCCTGGGGGAGAAACCTCCTGCTGCTCCAGGTTGTCACTTTGCTTCTTGGCAAAGTTGACAAACACCTAAACCAATAAAAGGAAGCAGACATCGGTTTGTTTTTCTTCCACGTGTGGTTGGGTGAGCGAGCTGGAGCCGAAGGCGGACTCACGTTGTCCAGAGTGGTCTGACTGACAGAGTAGTCCTCGATGCCCAGAACCTCCACCACCTGCTCCATCTTACTGAAGACCTGAGCCAGAGAGATCCGCTCAGACTTCAGCTGGAACTGGACCTTGGTGTGGTGACGCTCCTGTAGGACAAACCAGGAATATGAAGGTGAGGAGGAGGAGGAGGAGGATGGTGCTGTGAACTGAAGAAGGTTCAGTGTTTTACCTTCAGGACGGCTTCAGGAAAGTTTCTGTTGAAGAATCGTACGACCTCCTTCACATTGGAGCTGCTTTTGGTCCTGACTGTTATCATGTAGCCGTCCCCAAACCTGGAAGGACATTTTCCTTCTCAGTCTGAACATCACCCATTTCCTCCCTAGACCTTCACTTATCCTCTACTGTTTTACTTCTAGTTCTTTCCTCTCAGTTAAAGTCAAACAGCAGCTGTAACCTTCAGCTGAAGCTCCAACAAGAAAACAAACAGTGAGACTAAATAAATGTCTATTTTATACTGCATCTGTTGTTCTTATAGAAGTTCAGAACTCCTCACCTGTTCTTCAGGTGCTGAATGCTGCCCAGACATTTAAACCTGCCGTTCACCATGATTCCTAGTCTGGTGCACAAAGCCTCACACTCCTCCATGCTGGTGAAACACACAGAGAAAACACACGTAGAGAGAAAGGTCAAAGGGTTCCAGCAGTGTGTGCTCGTGGCTCAGAGGGGTCTCACCTGTGTGATGTCAGCACCACAGAGCGTCCAGTCTTGATGATGTCGATGATTAAATTCCAGAGGAACCTGCGGGCCTTTGGGTCCATTCCTGTGGTGGGTTCATCCTGGAGAACAAACAACAAACTGAGCTGCTCTATCCACTTCAAACCTGCTGATTCTGGGTCCAACTTCCAGGAAGAAGCAGAGACATGGCTCTATGACCAACATTAATATAAACATCAACATCAATCCAAGCCAGGTTAACTTTATTTATGAAGACATTTCAAAGCAGCAGGCACTGACCAACCATAGAAGGCATACTGTACATTGTTATGCTAAAAAAGATTAAATTTAATCAAACAAATTGGCTAAAATTGCACAGTAAAAGCCTGATCTCCTGCAGGTTTAAATTCATCTACAGTAAAAGGGGAGCTCATTCATTAAAACTAGGGAACTCCTGAGGGGACTTCTTTAAAGAGGAACACAAGATTGTTCTCTAATGACTGCTTTTCTGATCCGGCTGTACAAGATGCTGTTGATGGACTTCATCTGCAAAAAACTTCATCTCCATTCGTCATTATTTTTAAATAAATCAGCTCTATTGGTCACCTTTCACATTCATCAGTGTTTAATCATTTAGCTGATGCTTCTATTCAAAGCTACTCACCCATCAGGCATGTTGTGATCTGTGGTGTAAACCTGGAGAACCCGGAGGAAACCCACACATGCACAAAGAGAACATGCTAACTCCACGCAGAAAGACTGCAGCTGGGATTCAAACCTGCAACCTTCTTACTGCGAGGCAACAGTGCTAACTGCACCACCATGCAATGTTTGATGAACCATCAGGTGCTACATAAATCTAGTTGATATGCTTTTTGTGTTCCTCAGAGCTGACCGAATCAAAGATCTTACCAGGAAGATGAGTGATGGGTATCCAATCAGAGCGATAGCAGTGGACAGCTTGCGTTTGTTTCCTCCGCTGTAAGTTCCAGCTGGTTTATCTGCATACTTCGACAGCTCCAGCTTTTCTAGCGCCCACTGCACCACCTACAGGAGGTAACACCAGCTCATTACAGAGATTCACAGGACGCAGAGGACGATGAAGATCTACTCTAATCCAGGGGTTGAAGCAAAATATTTTCATCTGACGGACAATCATCCGCTCAGGATTGGGAGGGGGATATAGGTAGTAAGCGCAGCTCTGCTCGAGACCGGCAGGTCCAAACGGACTTCTGTCCAGGTGGAGGAAACACGTAGTAAAATACACAAAATCAATGTAATAATATAAATGATCATTCATTATTTTCTTAAAGTTCCTGTGACTCCATATTTAAATCTCTTTATATTAAACAGGTGTAATCTTTGATGCCTCTAGATTAGCGTTGCACCATTATAACTCAAAATACGCTGTAATTATTTCCTAATGAGCAACTCAGAGATCAGAAGAAAGCGCCGCCTTCCGGTTCTGCTGGGTTTCTCCTTATTTGGCAGCCTGACACTTCTGCTGCAGCAGGGGGCAGTGCCGTCGCATGAAAAAGAAACGAAACTGAAACTAAACACTACACGGTCTATGGGCAATGACGGCGGCACTGCCTCGCTCCAGTTGTCGTGAACGTGCATGTGGGAGGAGAATTGACCATATAAGCAAGTCCGGATCACTATGACCTCATAGCGGGCTGGAGTGAAAAAAACTGTTTGAAACCTGGTTCTGAAATCTGGAAGAGCTTCTCACTGGCTGTACTAGGAGACAGATGGACACCGTTTTTTGCTCTTTCTGGCAGGTTTAAGGTGAGAACTCAACGTTGCAACATGATAGATAAGTCAGAAAACATGGAAACCATGTCATGGGACCTTTAAAGAAAAATAACATCTAATATTGACACGCTCAGACCGGGGTTTGAACCCAGGACTCCAATATAAAACGCGGTTGCTCTACCGCTAGACCACATTTCTTTACTCTCTCTCGGGTTCGCGGGTCTAATAACATAAATAACCATAATAACACTTTGTTGAACTGAAAGAGAAACTTTAAAAAGTAATGAAAATACAGGGCAATCCTGCTCAAAAAGGGACATCTGGTCACCCTAACCGCTAGCGTACATCCTGGACTGAGGGGCTCGTTCCGGACCGGTCTATCCAGATCACGCCTCCTTCACCTGAACACGCTCCTCACACAGCAGTACCTTGTTCCGCTGGGGTGCTGTAGTTTTATTGGTGGGGACGTAGGCAGCGCTATTTTCTGCTGGGTATTAGTGGGGACTCGTCACCTCCGTCCACGCTAAAGGCTGAACACCGGAGATGTCTGTGCTGCACCGCGGGCGCGCCACGGTTTTGGTCAGTCTAGTACAGGACTGACGCAGCGCGCCATAAAACACTGCTTGGAAAATTGCACCCATGAGCTTCATTATTCTCAAGTATCTTTATTTAAGAGCGACCGAGAGAGAGAGAGAGAGATCTGACGGAACTTTTTTCTCTTTTGTCCCAATTGACGGAATTCCGTCCCCACGACGGAGAACTTTAACCCCTGCTCTAATCAGGTGTAACAGCATCACATGTAAAGGTGGAGATATGACACTTTGATGATTATCTTAGACCCAAATGAGCGTAATACTACTGAGGTCAACTAAAATATAAGGAACATTTAACTGGTGTGCATGAGAGAAGGTGTGTGTGTGTGTGTGTGTGTGTGCAGGAGACAGACCCTGCCCTGGTCCTTCCAAGGAACACCACGGAGGCGAGTATAAAGCTGCAGATGCTCCCTGGCAGTCAAGTCATCAAACAGAGCATCAAACTGTGGACAGTAGCCGATACTCTGCTGGACACGCAACAGGTCCTTCAGGATACTGTAATAAACACACGCACAAACATGCCATCAGTCCCATTATGGCTCTAAAGAACTCCTTTGACTCAGATGTGCTGAAAGTTTTGAGTCTGGTCTCTTTAGAATTTCACAGATTTTTAATCACAACAAGGGAAATTCACTCATTTCCTCCCTACCAAGAATAACAAGGTTCCTCAATGAACCCAGTGTCCATCTGTGAGGCTTTAACCCTGTCTATTTTTAAAACAAGGTTATCCTGACTCATCTCAGAGTAGTTTGGGTGAGACACTTTACTACTTCTCCTTTCTGCAGGACATTTCTGGACAGTCCCATAAACATCTTTCTGTGCTGCTGCTCCCCGGCTGTGGAACGCCCTTCCTGAGACTCTGAGGGCCCCCCAGTCTGCTGGCAGCTTTAAAAAAGGACTAAAAACATTTCTTTTTAGTAAAGCTTTTAATCTTTTTTAATCTAATGCTTTTTTAGTTATTTATTTATTTATTTATTTAGATTTTTTTATTTATTTATTTTTTAACTTTCTTTTAAATCCTGTAAGCGCTCTGAGGTTCAAAGAATGTAGAGCGCTATATAAATCAAACGTATTATTATTATTATTATCTGTATCTGTAACGTCAAACAACTTGTTTTCAGAACTGACCTGTTTCCATTAATGAAAGCCTCTCCTCCCGTGGTGGACTCGTCTCCAGTCAGCATCTTAAACGTGGTGGTCTTCCCAGCACCGTTCACTCCCAGCAGTCCAAAGCACTCACCAGGCCGGACTCCTACACACAGACGGTCCACAGCCAGGATGCGACCCATTTTCCTGGACTTGTACACCTGCGAGGAATACAAGAGCTGAGTCGACAGGTTCTGACTGACAGGTCACTTCATTCATTCATTTGAAAGAATGAAACCTTCGTCAGATTCTCAATCTTCAGAATGTCGCTGTCAGCATCTCCTCGTAAAACTCTTCGTCTCTCACAGGCCACGTCTACATCATCATCATCGATGGGCTGGCAGCTGATTGGCACCCTCCTACAAACACATATCTGGATTTTAACTTTGCTTTACTCCCAAACACTTCAACAAGCATTGCAGGCTGCACTGGTTCTGGGGCTAACAGAAGAAAGTGATCAGAAAGATGTTTTTAGAAGTGTATTTGTATTTTATTTAGGCTGGAACCGAGTAGGATTTCATTTGAAAGAGCTGAAAACAACCTGCTTCGCATTGTTCATAGAAAGGACACACATCAGTAACAGGTTCAGACAATGGAGGAAGACCTGAGCAACATGTTGCTGACATTAGGAACCTGATTCATTCCCTTGAATTCTCCCAAAAAAGCCCTCCATGAAGAAGACCTCAGAGTATCAGCCTGGGCCACATGGGCGAAAGCCCAACCAGATCCAGCTCAAACCGGTTACATGGGCTCATCCACTTGCACATGAAGGGTTTGTTGTATTGCTGATTGGGAAACAGACCAAGGTGGGAGCTTTGGCAGTCTGAACCCCAGACACAGAAACTGGTTATTGGAACGTCACCTCTCTGGTGGGGAAGGAGCTGGAACTTGTGGAAGAGTTTCAGAGGTACCAGCTAGATATAGGCGACTCACTTCGACACATAGCGTTGGCTCTGGAACCCAAGTCCTTGAGAGGTGGACTCTCTTCTATGCTGGAGTGCTCCAGGTGAGAGGTGGAATGGTGGGGTGACTTCTTGTCTGCACCAAGCCTCTCAGTCTGGATGCTGGAGTTCATCCCGGGTGACAAAAGGGTAGCTTCACTGTGCCTTTGGGTCTGGGAATGGGTCCTGACTGTTGTTTGTGCTCATGCCGGAGAAGAGTCTTAGTCATCCAGATCATGGTAATAGAATAGGTTCATATAAAGGCAACAGGACTTCTTTGTGTTTGTACCAGAGGGCCAAGCGGGGTGCAGCAGTGGCAGTTAGTGAGGGGAAATCTCGGGTGAGGTAGGAGCTGGGCGAGGCCATGGAGAAAGGCTACCTCGATGTATCATGTGACTAGTGTATTTGTGAACTTAAAATTAACCTGTATGTAAGGGTTTACCCAAAATTATTTTAAGCTTTTGTTTTCAGACACGCCAGCTATAAATGGAACAGCCAGGTTCTAACCTTCTTCTTGGCTTGTGCAGAAGTGGGAACCTTCTGCTCTGTGGTTCAATGTTCTGATGACATGCTGTGATGGGTGATGTGAAACAACACATACTGGTCAGTGTGGGTGGGGGTTCCTGTAGATTTATATGTCCAGTTTCCCATCAGTCCCAGTGATGATGGCAAAATTCACAAAGACCAGTTGGTTATGCTCCATGCGCTTCATTTGCACACAGCAGTCAGCTGGATGAGTTTGTTCAGAGGAGAGTCTGACTCTTTCATTTCCTGAGTCTGATGAGGCAGCGCTGTGTGTCAGGCTGACTCTACTCACTGCTATTAGGGTTGGGCGATCAGACGAATGTATCGACCATCGGCGATGGGCTCAGCCAATCGCCTCCCGTTTTTCAAGAACGATTTATTCGTCCCACTATAAATTAATTTCTTAATTATTAACAACGTTTGGTTGAAGTCAAAGGACGCAGCCCACGTAAAAATAATAAATAATGCTCTTTTTAAACGTTACACGCAAACTCCTCCCAGCTGCAAGCAGCCGCTTCCTGCTTCCTTTTTCTTCTTCCTCCCCCCGAGAGCTGGTGGAGCAGCAGTGTTTACTCACTCCGTAGCAGACAGACAGATAACGGCAGCAGCTTGTGTTAAGAAAATAAATGTATCTAAATAATATCTATGGTGTGGTGGGGAGGAAACGATCAGAGGCTGGCTTTTTTCCAGTTAAACCGTGTTTATGCGTCGGCTACCGGTGCTAGGACTATTTAGCGAGTCATAACACCGATCTGGTGTTCAACTGTCTTCAGCTAAGTCTGATAAACGACAAAAACAAAATGAAACTAAAACTGAAATGTGAATAAAAAAACCCTTCAGTGAACGTCGCTTCCATAAAATAAATCTCCGTTACAGTTTGAAGTCTTTTTGAGCGATTTTGGTGACGGAGCAGCAGCAGCAGACCTGCTAGCTCTATTAGCTTACTAGTTAGCACACAGCAGAAGTGTAAACACTCGATGTTGGAGCTCTTTTCTGCCACTATACGGCTGTTTAAAGCCAAAGTAGCCCCAAATAGGCGACGCTGTGTTTTTTACAACTATTTCCTCAATTTTGGGACTTCTTAGTTCTAATTTGGCAAATCTATTAGTGTGTGTTTACATTGCTCCGCCCGCAAATATGTCAGCATGTCACCTGCGCGAATAAATCGCCCATCGTCGATTTTTGGACTGACGATGGACGATTGGAAAAAAGTTACACATTGCCCAACCCTAACTGCTATTGATCTGAAAACCTCACAGACTCACCTGGGCTTCCTGAGGAAGTTGTACTGGCAGAGGATGGTGATGAGGAAACCAACAAACCCTTCAATCGTCATGGCAACAAGTCCTCTAGTCACAATGTCCCACTCAAATGGAGACTTCATCTTGTCAAACTGCCCTGAAACACACATTCACCTCAGGTTACTTCAGTTTTCTCCTAACTATTAAAAACAAAACGAGCTTTTAGAGTTAAACAGATATAAACCCTGTGGTTCTCTTTCTGCTCTGATGGAGGACAGTCGCATTTCCCCGCTGCTCCCTCTATCTGTGTTCCCTGCTGCTTTGTGGTGTGAAATTGGGAGCATTTTCCTCATCCCATTTTGGATTATTCAACATTTTATTACCATGACATTGATCAGATGGACTCTGATTGCTATTGATAAAGTTTTTTCCACTTTTCGTGCGGTGACGGGGGCGCCGAGCTGTCCTGACGGAAGCTTCCAGAGGGATATATTATGAATTCCTGGTGGAAGATAATGTGTCTCCCTCTTCTTTCCATAGAAGAACGTTGAAGATGTCTACGTGATTCGGATTATGTTTACCAGGTTTCTACTGATTGGAGCTTGTGGATCCCTGCGGGACCGCAAACGTTTGGAGAAGACGGGGTCTAGGGAAACTACCCGCTCTCACTGAGTGTGTCGGGCTGGGGGACTCAGACTGGCGCTGCAAGATCTAATCGTAAGATTGTGGATCTTAGTGGACTTGTGCACAATTTGGAAATCAGCTTGGAGAGAAGACCTGGCTCAGAAGGATGTCTACGGTATAATTCGGCTGAATTGGAGTATGGAGCCAGCTGCAGGACTCTAAGAAAGAGAGAAAATGGTTCTCTGTCTGAAGCCAAAACAAATCCAATAATCTTATCTCTTGGACTCCCTGCCAACCTTGAAGTTGGGATTCGCAACCCCCTCCCTCTGGAATGCATGAGGAGGAAACTGCCCTGGAATAAACCTCGTTCTCCACCTCCTATCAACTCCTTCCACTCCCGTAAACTCGGTCTGAAGGCAGCGCAAATTGCTGCAGACTCGATCGGGTGCATGGGAGCTCCCATTACCTCCCACCCACCATCACGTGTCTTATGTTTTTGTGACTGTCAGACTTTGTGCTTTATATGTCGGGAGGCTTTTTTTCCTCCGTTCACGTCTCTGAGATCCCTTGAACCTAGGGAAATGGACATGTTTTTTATCACCTCCCCACACCCTTCCCTCCAAGCGTGTCCTCTTTACAAAATAGGGAGCGCACCACTGCACACGCCCGCAGGCACCTGTTTTCTGTTTGTGTTATATGCTGTTTGTCTAAAGCTTGGAAACAGCTGTAATGGAACTATAGTTTCATTGCATCAGGACGCTGATTCAAGGACAATAAAGTTCTTGTAATCTTGTTCCTCTGAGATCTGGTTTAGTTCATCTCTGAAAACCAGGATTAGTGGAGTCTCATGAAGCTGGTTCACTTCTTAACTGTGTATGTTACCATGGTAACTGATGCTGAAAGCCTCACCTGAAATATGTAAACATCCCCTCTCAACCAATCAGTGCACTTGATAAAGACATGGGCTTCAGAGTGTATTTGTGTGTTTGATGACAATCTCTTAAAAAACACAACAACAAAAGTACAAGTCTGCCCTTTAGTCTGCCATGCTGGTGCATGGTGTGTGATCAGTACCTATTTTAGCGTAGTACTCGTTGATGTACTCATTGTAGGCCATCTCCATCAGGCCGTGGCCCAGGTTGTAGTTGGGAAAAATGAGGAAACAAGACTTCAGGTAACTGTTGACTTTTTTCAGATCCTGAAAGAAAAGAAAGTTAAAGAAATCAATCTAGAAAGAACGATTTGGTCCAGTGAGCTGAATTAGTCTCACGTTATTACTCTGAGTGAAAGAAGACCATAACACTGCACACCCTGAGCTCCTCCCTCAGTAATGATCAACGAATCAGAGTAAACGTGAGAACATCTCTGTAGCTTCAGAATGGAAGCTAGCCAAAAGTAGCTGCATGTATTACAGGGTGGTTACAGTGAGATGCACTACAGTAAAAACACCTAACACACAATCATGAGTATAAATAACCACAGAGACTAGCAGGTGATATATATCAGAGTCTGGTATCCAGTCATTTAAACCTCTGGGATGCTGATCTGGTCAGTTCAGTGTCAGAGGAGGTTGTTATCAGCAGTTTTGATTATAATGATGTAAACAATAAGTTTAACAAAAGGAGCAACAATGAGACGAGTCCAAAAACAGGAATGTTTCTACAGGTGGAGGTCACAGACTGTTTCCCCTCCTCATCTTTTGACTGCTTTTCAGTAGTTTAGCACCTGACCAGGGTCAGTGTCACTGCTGGTAGCATGAGGAGATACCTGGACCCTACAGAGGTCACACAGACAGTCCAGCTCCTCCAGGATGAGACATCAATAAGTTCTATTAGTAGAAGGTTTAAAGTGTCTCAGTTAAGTCTGAAGAGCATGGAGGAGATTCCAGGAGACAGGAAGTGACTCTAGGAGAGCTGGACAGGAACGTTAGAGGTCCTTAACCCATCAGCAGGACCTGGATCTGCTTCTTTGATCAAGAAGGAACAGGATAGAGTCCTACAAAGGGACCTCCAGTTGGTGTGAATGTCTCTGACTAAAACATTAGAAACAGACTTCATGAAGGGATCTGAGGGTCCCATGTCCTCTAGTGGACCCTGTGCTCACTGTCCGGCACCATGGAGCTCCACTGGTATTTACCAAACACCACCAGAACCAGCAGGTCCAGCACTGGGTCTTTTTTTTTGACATCTGATTACAAATTAAGGTGGATTTCCATGTTGTTTTCAAAACAAGTTGTAAATGTAATCCCAACATGAAAAGGAATCCAGCATTTAGTCCAAACCCAGAGCAACGAGGCCGTACTCTTACCGCCTCCTACCCGTCAACAAGCCAGCTGCTGCAGTGTGAACCATGGAGGTGATGAAGAAATGACAGATTTATCCCAAAATATCCTGTTCTAGACATGTCAGCTCCTTGCTAATCAAATAGTTTATTGATTCATCGCTGGTCAGGATGAGGACCACATCACATCCTGGTAGATCACTTTCTCATCAGCGAGAGTTTAGTGTTTGAAGTATCTGTCTTTTATGTGCTTGATCAACACATTAAAGTAACTGAAGGTGAACTAATGGTCATTAAAGGTCACTAAAAGATTTACTTATGATCAGAATCAGCCTGATTCAGGAAGATGGGATTAACTGGTAAAAGACCAAACTAAAGCTCTAAATCTGATTGTTTGATTCATTATCAAGTCTGTGAACTCACCATCACTACGCACTAATTCACATTAGTAAAAATAGATCCTCCATGTGCAAGTTTTTACTTCCAGGATCATTTTCAAGTTAATCAGAAATGTAAAACTGTATCCTGTTAGATAAGAGTTATTTGAGATGGATTAGAATTGTCCCAAATCATGAATCAGTGTCAACATTAAAAAACATAAATTAGTTTAGTCTTTTAGATGATGGAGTAGTGATGAAAGAGGAGTAACCTCCAGAATTTGTTTTATGAGTCAGTCAGTGTGTGGTGTTGGTGAATTAAACACCTTGTCGTGCTCAAAAAGCTGCAGGAGGAAGGTGGCAACAGTTGCAGTGATGCCGATGAAGAGGTTGATGACTATGAGGAAGACATAGGCCGTACTGGGAACTTCAAACCAGAAGGATGCTGGGTACATGATGGGAGTGATGGACCACCTGGAAGGAGAGGCTTTGTTTACACTCAGAAACAACCATAAAAAATAATGCTTCACCCTAAAATCAGAGTCCAGCATTCAAAAGATCAACAGCAGACATTTATCCAAAAGTCTCACCCGTAGAGGAGGAAGAGCGACAGGACAGCAGGGAAGTTGGTGGGGGAGGTGTAGGCCGGCAGGTCGAACACAAACAGAATGATGACACAACATGTGGCAGGGACCAGGTAGTTCAGCTGCAGGCAGAACAAACAGCACAAGACATTCTGAGCTGGACACAAGCTGCAGGACTTCCAGAACCATGACCACTAAGTCCTGCTCACCATGTCCCAAATATAGTTAGCCAGCCAGTAGATGACCGGATCGCAGCCGCTCACAAACTGCAGGTGTTTGGCCTTCGTGGATTTCTCTGCAACCAGAAAAACTACAAAGCTGGCTGGTACGAAGGACATGGCGACGATGATGAAGATGGCGATCACCACATCGGTGCCCTGCAGCCTGGAGACACAGGACAGGATGTGAACTCTGACCTCTGGTGTCAAACACTCTCTAATGTAAGATCTGTGAGACTATTAGAAGACTTGAGGGGCTTTAAAAAGAACCGAAGGCAGGAATGTGAAACTGAAGAGGGTGTGTTTAGGGTTAGAGGTCACCGTGGACTGCTCTCAATTTAATATCCGTTTGTCAGAATGTGAGAAACCTTTGGGAAGTCGTTGGAGACCAAACTTCAAATGAACTGAGACACAGGTCAAAGACCTGGTGACTATTTGTGGCTTGTTCTTAATATTATCTACCCAACATGACTTGGCCATATCAAGAACAAGTCACAAAATAATTTCAGTTTGATTCCAGCTGAAAGTCTCCCAACTAGCCAGTAAGATACTGGCTGCTGACTCCGTTAAAAACCAGATCAGGTTCATTTTTCCACTGTGTGTTTATGGATGTCTGGACAGACACAGCAGCCTGTTTCTATTATTTTGAACATTTTATAAGCTTTTGTTGAGAAACTCACAGGTAGTCCAAAGAGAGGCTGGCACTGGTTCGATTCATTGGGTGGTTTGTCAGCGTGAAACCTGTGAAACGAGGCTGAGTGTTGAACCAAAACCCACACAGCTTAATGTAACATCACTCCTCTACAGCGTGGACACACTGATACCATATGCTGCAGGGTTCCCCTTGGATGCAGGCAGGTTGGCGCGCAGGATGGCGTTGTTGAGGACATTCAGGTATGTTGGCATGCTGTGATAGCCTTTGTTGTTGTACAGAACCTGGACACAAGAGGGCACTATGTAAATAAAATGTGTGTTCAGCTCCAGTTGTCTAGGTGAGGAACTCAGGCACCTGACTCACCTGGGCTGACCTGCGTACTGCGATCTTACGAAGCATTGGAGGTATGTTTCTTCCAAAGGATGCAGGGACTGACTTTTGGATGTTTCCTACTGTCAAACCACCGTATCTATTACAGAGAAAGAAGACAACAAAAAGGAGTCCACAGTGAAGTCTTTAAAAAAAGTTTTCTCTTCATTGAGTTGAATTTTTATTGTTTTCCCTTCAAGAACAACATTAAGTCTTTAGATCTGTAAAAAAAGTTTTTATATACTCAGGGTATCTGCAGGTTTAAGGAAGCCAAATTTACGACTTTTTAAGACCTTACATTCACGGAATGGGAAATGGGATGTGACCACATTACAAATTGTTCTGACTAAACCTTTGATTGGAACTGAAAGTGCAAAAAAACCAACAAAAAAACCATCAAGATAAAGATTGATCTGCATTATATCTTACGTAAGTGTATTGCATTTACCTAAAAATAATTTTAAAAGCTCTTTTTTTCTGAATTAATGAGATAACAGCCTTAAGTGACCTAGACCCTTCTAGACCCTTGTGGTCTGGTGTGTTGCTGAGTTTCAGATGTTCATAACCCAGAAAGCATAGGGGCCCTAGAAATTTAAGACCTTTGGACACTGAATTTAATGATAATTTATCATTTTTAATGATATTTAAGGCCTTAATTTTAGAAAAGCAAATTTACAACTTTTTAAGGCTTTTTAAGGACCCGCGGATACCCTGATACTGTAATTGCACCACTACATTAACAATAACAATACTAACCCACTGACACAGACAAACACATGCGCGCGCACACGCACACACGCACGCACACACACACACACACAGACAAACACTAGGGACGCACTGACACCAGACTGTTTTCAAACCAAGTACAAGTACTTACATTTGAGTACTAGCCAATACTGAGTACTGATAGAAGTACTAATAAATGCCACTGATCTAAATCATGGTTTGGTTCAACAGAAAAAATAAGTCAATTCCAGTTTTAACTTTTTAAATATATTTTTTAAACACAGTAACTCTGATCATCATCAGCAGCAGGTCATGTGACAAGAAGACAGGATCTGTCAACTGGCTGATTCACTATAAAATAAAAAGTCACATTCAGCTGATTTTTATCCGATCTAAACTATAAACAGAGTTCTGAAGATCGGAGGTCAAACTAAAACTTAGATCAACTCCAGAAAGATTTCTCGCTGAGTTATAAAATATCCTATAAAGGCCTGACTGATCCAGTTAGTCTGACCTGGACTGGATGCAACAAATAAAGTCAAACAGACTGAAAAACATCTCTTGAAGTGGAAAAACTAC
>SSNR01000389.1:120084-197513 GCA_006937965.1 Callopanchax toddi
TTTCCTCAGCTGATCAGAACCAAACTGTTGGCTCTTTAATCCTCTGTGTTATTCTGATGTAGAGGTTGATGTAGAAGCTTTAATCAGGTCTACTGGTTTCTTCTGTCGCAGCTGTTAGCAAAACGTTAGCGGCTAAACAAAACATGCCAACGCTTTGGGAATCAATCAGGCATTACTAATGGATTTGTGGTCACTGGCACTTTACTGAATCAAATATCGTACTATCAGGATTTGGACACCATGTATATATGTATTGCTACATAACTCCGACGACTATTACTAATACTACTACTACAATACAAGTACATTGACTCCGTCTGCTCCAGAGTTAACTCCAGTTAGCTGCTGTCTCTCGCTGCAGCTCAGCTGAGAGCTGAGCATCACGCTACATTGAATAGTATCCATTCCATAGTATCAGTATTTTTATGAGTACGAGTACATGGCTCAATGTCAGGGCATCCCTAACTAAGCCATAACACACAAACAACACACACGCATAAATAAAAAACAGACACAAACAACAAACACACACACTCCCTACCTGTGAAGCCGCAGTCTGTCCGATGTGAAAAGCAGATATTCTGAGACGTTCCGGCCCGTGACGTCCACCAGGATGTCTCCGGTCACCACCTTCATGAGAGGGGGGTGCCCTCCCACCCCACTGGGACAGGAGAAGCCCGTCCCCTGCATGGAGCAGATGCAGCGCACAGGCTCATGGATGGATAAAGGGAGGGTGGGAGGAGACGTAACGGGCTCTAAGTAAAACACAACATGAGAACATGAAACAGGCGCTCCTCCTTCATCACTGATGATGTTCTCTGATGAGGTCAGCTGGACCAGGCTCACCATTAACTGTGGTCGGAGGAGCGACTGTAAAGTTCCATAGCCCATCCACAAAACGAGGGTCTGGGTCATCTGAGGGTGCTGGTGAAGGTGGAGGGGGGACAAAGTTGGACAGGGGAACCCCCTGAGTGAAGGAGTCAAGGCACATCGGGTCAAAGTACTGGGCTGCTAGGGTCTTGGAGTTGTTGGCACTGGGGTTGAGGGTCTGGGCCAGCTGGTCCAGGGTGCTGTTGAAAGGGGTTTTGAGGACACATGTAGCGCCCACGCCCGAGGGCAGGCGGAGGGTGTTGATAATCTTTCGTGGACTAGCTTCTGGTGACAGCTTACTCCTAACAGAGATTTCCACAGAGGAACCACTTAGATAGTGGACAGGTGAGTACCCAAAAATAACACGACCTCCACTGGTTCTCCACATTAATGAGGACAAGCACTTTCCAAACCTTGACCATAACTTATTAAAATTCAAGCTTTTTCATTGATTTCAAGCCCTGTGTAAACAGACGGGGCCCTACCTGTACTGGGGTCGGTCTTCGTCAGCGTATGGGATGAAGTTGCCTCTAGGCTGGGTGTAGTTATGATACTGAGATGGTGACAAGATCAGAGGAGGTAAATCTCCTGTGAAACCAAACAAAACACAATATTCATCCAGCAGTCAGGGTTTATTATTTATGTTTGAAGCGTGTTATTTTAAGGGTTCAAAGTTCACTCAACATTAAACCATGAGACATGCTAAGAACCCAGAACCAGGTGATCCTGTTTGTTGGTCTTAATGGACTAAAATAGATTAATGTTTCTGTTGCCACTGTTTGGCCTGTGTAAAAAACACTGTACTCATCAGATTAGGTAGAGATATTACAATTAACTTAACTGTGTAAAAAGAACTTGGGAGGTCAGACTTGCATGTAACAATAAACAGTGAGCTACGTTTGCAGCATCGACTTGTAAAAACTGACCGATCTCAGGCACAGATAAGGCCACCGTCATGGCAACACAGACAAAGAAAGCTGGCAGGAGGATCTGGGAGAAAAGGCCCTTGGTGTTCCTCTTGGCACAGTGGAACCGCTTGACGATGAGGCCATAAAACTGACTCAGTTTCAGCCACCACCCCTCCACCTTGAAGCTGCCCTGCCCCTCCAGGACCTCTGGCTCTGAGCTCAAGGGCTCCTCTGCATCTCCTGGAGGCGGGAGAGACGGGACATAAATCAGAGACATGATGACACATCGGCCACCCTGAGGGATTTAATCTGCTCACCTTCTGAGCTCTACTGAAGTCAGGGGTAAGAAACTGAACTTTTTTCTAACTGATTATGTTTTATTTAGCTTACTTTGATTGTTTCTCTGAAAGAAACCTGGGTGGATTGTAGAAGATATAGAACTGTTAATCCTCTGCTTTTACGCTGAACATCAGTCACCTTCACTTCATTGAACTCTGCTCCAAAGTGAGATGCATCAGTACAGAATCAGTGTTGGGAATGTTACTTTAAAAAAGTAATTAGTTATAGTTACTCACTACTTGTTCCAAAACGTAACTGAGTTAGGTACAGAATTACTTTATAACAAAAGTAACTAGTTACCAGGGAAAATAATTTTTGCGTTACTATTTTAAAAAATAGTTGTGGTATATCAAAGAATTAGGATTTTTTTTTTAGCAGTTTTTATGAGTGAATTTAAAAGAAATGAAAACTTTAGGACTTAATGACACCTCACAAACACATTCTGACCTTTTACCTCAAAGAGTTTGAAGTAGTGGATAAATCTCCACCTTGAAGATGAACAACTTTTCATCCTAACGCTCCAGACTGCCCTGCTCCATCGCTGGCGTTTGTGTGTGTGTGCTTGTGTGTGCGCTGCTGCACGCACAAGCAGTTTGTGCATGGGGACGGTGCATTCAGAGTACACAGTTTATTTCATCAATTTATACCGTAATAGTCTGGTTATCGTTTGATCTGAGACTATGCTTGGAACTGTCCTTTTCTGCTTTGTGTGAAAACAGCGAGAGTCGCATGAGAACAGCTGATGGGGAAACGGGGCGGAGCACGCGCGTGTGTGAGAGAGAGACTGCTGCAGGTGTGACAGAGAGTAGGAAACAGCTCTGTTCGGTTGTTTTTAACTGTTTTAGACTGTTTTTGGTGCGGCTACAGTCGACAGCAGCTCCTATTGTTCTAAATAAAGCTCAGAGGACTGAACCTACGGATGCATTGTTAGAGAGAACATTATAATAGTAACGCACCGCATTTCACGCTCAGTAACGGAAACGCCGTTCTCATGACAGAATCGGTAATTAGTTAGATTAGTCCGTTACTGATAAAAGAACGGAGTTACCTAACATTATTCCCAACACTGTACAGAACGCACATGCCTCCTTACCTCTGAGGCTGGCAGACTCAGAGTCCTGGTCGTTGTCAAAGAGTGGACTGTAGTCTCCGTAGAAGTCAACATAGAGCCCTCCTTCATCGCCCCTCACCGAGCCAACTGATGAGGACGATTTCAAGGAGGCTTGGCTTTGGCTAAGGTTGGAGCACTGCACCAAGTTGCTCAACTCCACATCGGGCCTGTCGTTCTGCACGGAGGGTTCGGTCTCAGCTGGTGGCTCCACCTGGGCTCCAGAACCCACTGACAGCTTCCCCACTGAGCTCCCTCCAGGGGAACTCTTCATATCTGCAGTGAGATGAACAGCTTACTGAGTGCTGAGTCTTCAGCATGTAATTTACAGGACAGAAGTTCTGGAGGAGCATGTTTTCACCAGCATCGCTGTTCTCCAAAGACTGGTCCTCCTCAGACACTTTGAGAAACACCTCCTCCAGAGTGGTGTCCATCACCCCGAAGCTGGTCAGAGCCAGGCTGTCCAGGCTTTGCTCTAAGGCCTAGAAATACACACAGCAGGAGAGAGTCACATGGCTGATGTTGTCCTCTGAATAGAGGTCTGGGCTTCTAGTTGAGCTGCAGAAAGAAGTGAAGACGTGTGTGTTGGTACCTGGAACAGCCTCTCAAAGCAGCCCTTCTTGACCGCGTCGGACGGCAGGACATAGGACAGCTCAGTGTTGGAGTCCGACACCAGCAGGCAGGAGGCCACAAACTGACAAATAAATGCTGTGACTCGAGCTTCAGAGCAGGGCGACAGAGACGAGGACGGAGACAGAGATGGAGGAGGCTTCAGCTGGTTGCCCTGACCTAAAGCTGAAGAACAACAACATGATGAATGGATGCAGTGGGGGTTCCAGGAGGGAAAGGTTACCATATCAGCAGGCTGTCAAAGCACTTTAAACCTACAAGGCCAAAGTGCTGTTCAATGAGAAGATAAAAAGCAGGGCTGGGAACGGATGTTGGAGACAATTTATCAGCTTGAAAAAGACGGCAGAAGATTTAAGCTGCACTCTGTAAAAACCCAGAAAAATATGTATATGTTCCAATAAGCAACAAATAAAAAGGATTAAACCCAAAACATATACTCAGGTCTTTATGGTGTAGGGAACCAAAGGTCAGAAGACCAGAAGTCATGCAGGTTCTGGCCTCAGATGAGGAACAGACTTTTCCAGACACCCGATCCTTTGTTTGCATTCAGTGTCTACAGACTCTGCTCAACCTGGTTTTTGAGTCAAAACAGCCTCTCCCTTCCACATTTCACAGACACTACTAATAGTCTCTGAGTAAAGTTCAAAAACTTCTAACTTTCAGGTTTGATTGTTTTATGATCACACATCATCCTTCAGAATTCAATGTTTTACTAATGTCACATTTATATATGTTAACCTGAAATATGTGAAATGTCTCATCTTTAAAACTTGAATTCATAAATGAACCGACTGTTATTAATTTAATCATGTTTTATAGCAATCTCAGTGCATTAATAATGGTCTTAAAATAATTTAGACCAAGAGGTTCATATCAATGTAATGAGTTTTCTTAGAAAACAGTAAGTGTGGAGGTTGACTTGGTAACGCCTTTAACTTTTTAACACCTCAGCCTTGTGATTAGCTCAACCTATTTCATATTTAAGGTTTAATATGAAAATAAATCCTCAGCCTTGCCTCTCATGACAGATGAATCTGCTCTGGGGTTCAGATCTGAGTCCTGGAGGAGGAGCAAACCTCCACCTCGGGTTAACCCTGTGAGGCCTGAAGAGATCCAACCTCGTCTTTCAGAGGAAGAAAAATTAATTGGTGTCAACAACTGTAGTTAATTTAAATGAAGAACTTTTACCATCCTTTTCCAGCTAGAGTTTATTTTAGGGCTGGGACTTTAACGCGTTAACTATGATTAATTAATTATGAAATTTAAAAAATTACGCATTTAACGCAACTTGTGTTTGAAGTAAGGCGGAGAACTTGTCGGCATGATTTCCTGCTGCCCAGACGCACGAATCAGACCCTTGACGCAGCCCGTGCCAAGATCCTCCTTTGGAGGATGCAAAGCTACTGTGTGTGCAAACCTGGTAAAGACCTATAGTAATCGTTTGACCTCTGTTATTGCCAACAAAGGTTATGTTACAAAGTACTGAGTTGAATTTTTGTTATTGACCAAATACTTATTTTCCACCCTAATTTACAAATAAATTCTTTAAAAATCCTACCATGTGAATTCATGGATTTTTTTTCACATTCTGTCTCTCACAGTTGAAGTGTACCTATGATGAAAATTACTGACCTCTGCCATCATTTTAAGTGGGAGAACTTGCACAATCGGTGGCTGACCAAATACTTTTTTGCCCCACTGTATATAATGTGTGTGTGTCTTTGCTATTTATTAGACAGCAGACACAGAAACAGCCTGGAAATATTCTATAAAAACTAGAACAATATTACAGAGGTAACCTTTGGTTACTTCATAGTAGCTTTGAAAGTGATGCAGGAAAATACTTTTCAAGTTTGTGGCAGCAAAGTTTAACATTTGATTCCTCAACCAGTAACTCCATCAGATTCAACCATTGACATTTTATTTATTTCTCTTTATTTACAAAACTATTCCTGGTTTCCTCCCCTCAAACCTACAGAACTACATCCTCCAATAAACTACAGGAGGCAGCTGGAGGAGGTCACATGACTTGTTCCTGTTGAACCAAGGTCCTTCAGGTCTTCTGCTCCTTATGGATGGAATCAGCTCCAAAAGCAGCTGAACCTGAAGGAACTGGTCTCAGTGAATGAGTTCAAACAGGCTTTAAACATTTTAGACTTTCAGATATCTGGATGTAAATGTTCTGATCTATGATTTCTGTTATTGACTCTGCTGCTCTAAACTACTGCTGATCATCTGAGTGTTCTTTAGTTTTCTGTGATGTGTGAACTGTTTTCTTTGTGTTCTGATCATTTAGCTGCTGCCTCTCTTGACCGGGACACTTAATGCAGAAACAGGATTTCAGCAACCCGCCCTCCTCCCCTCCCCGCCCCGCAAATGAGCCGGCAGTCAGTCGGTCGGTCGGTCGGGTTGAGGAGGGCTCCGTGGTGCAGCCTGTGTTCCACGGGGACACCGGTCCAAAGTTGTCCGGTTCGGACATGAAAATGAACTTAAGGACCTGCAGCTCCTCCTGTAATGACGAGCTGAACCGCGTTGACTCACGCAGCTCGTCATGGATGGAGACCAGAGAACTCCTTCGTCCCTGTCGGGGAGTTTAGCAGTTTCCCAGTGAAACACACGCTGCGCCAACTGCCGGAAAATAGTAGAGAAACACTGTAATGCTAGTTAGCTAATGTTATTAGTGCATGACCCACTTCTCGCTGCAGTGATAAACTACAGGGGCCGTTGCCTATGGCGCGCAGCGAATATGCCACGGAATCGCCGCGGTCTAGGGGGTACACAGAACGCACTATGCAACTGAATGCTTTTTGGAAAATCGCCGTATTAAAGCCGTAAAAGCCGCGCTGCTGTTAGCTTTCCTGGTACAAAGTAGACCCAGGCTTTAGCCTGGCGGCAGGGCAAAAAAGTCTGGCGGGCCGCCAGGCTTATAAAGCGCTGGGGGAAACCCTGTACAATGGTTTAAGGAGGCGCCAGCGCTTCAAGACACCTGGAACAGATTTTTAGGTTAAAAAAGTTTGAAAGTGGGAAAAACAATGTTAGTCTGCATTGATTATTTAACAATTTGATTTATACCTCGATAATAATGTGAAACGTTTTAAAATCATTTAATCAAAAGCTGTTTATGGGTGTGAGTGAATGCGTGTGCATATCTATGCATGTGTGTGTGTGAGGTCAGACTTACATGTAACAATTAACAACAGTGAGCTATCTTCGCAGCATCAACCTGTGAAAACTCAGCGATCTCAGGTACAGATAAGGCCACACAGATGAGTGAGAGTGATGACCCACCTCGACCTTCACTCTGCTTTTTGACCAGTGTCAGTTTGTATCCGTCTCCATAGGAGCTCTTCAGGAAGAGCGGTGTGCCGCAGCATTTGAGTTTTCCATGAGAGATGATGGCAATGCGATCCCCCAGCAGGTCAGCTTCATCCATGTGGTGTGTGGACAGCAGGATCGTACGACCTGAGGCAGAAGAACATCAAACCAATTGATCACCACTCTGGGGGGTCAGAGTGCATGCTCATCTTAACCCTGACACTCAAATCAGGACTGTTGTTAAACCGAGGAGATTCCAGCTGAGTCAGCTGCTAAAGTAAAGCCCATTCTGTCCAGGCAGCATTTTGACACCGTAACTTTTGTCACCACTTAGCTGAATTACTGTGATGTACTGCATACAGTGGTCAGCTACCTCCATCACTCATCGGCAGTCACTCCAAAATGCTGCTGCAAGTCTTTTAACTGGAGCAGGTAAATATGAGCAGATTTAGCCTCCTTCCTTGTTGCCTGTTCGAGTTCTTCTGTTTGTTTTCAAGTCCTCATGGCCTCACCCTGTCTGAGCTGCTACAGTCTAATACCCCCACCTGTCCTCTTAGGTCAGCTGACTAGCTGCTCCTGAGGGTTCCTAGGACCAGGTGTGAGCTGATAGGAGACTGGGCTTTGGTGAAAGGTGAGACAAAGAGAGATTCAGAAGATCTTTCATGAGGGGAACATCAGAGTACCCAGCCCTGAGTGTTACTGGAGTCCTGCCCTGGAACCAGGTCTGGGGTTGGGGCCCATGAAGATCCTGGAGGCCAGGCGTCTGTGCTTCCTCAGAAGGTTGAGACGCGCTGGATTGGCGGTGCATACTGGAAAACGTCATGTGTTCCTGCATCTCTGTGTGGTATGGAAGCTGTGCTGCAGCTGATAAGAAGCTCTGCAGAGCGATGTGAATGGTAGGAAGCAGCCGCCCACTATCACAGACATTTACAGGGAAAGATGGAGAAAGAGCTCCCTGTATCTTAAAAGACCCCACCCACCCAGCTTCCCTCTGGCAGGAGACCATTAAGTCCAGGACCTGGGTGAAGTTATAGTGCCTTTATTGCTCTTAGTGCTTAGTTGTTATAGTTCTTTTGGGGTTTGTTTATACCACCTCTGCTCATGCAGAGACTGTAGTTTTTGCTCCAGTTGTAAAACAGCTCCAGTTCAGTGAGATGGACGGAGAGCATCTGAACAGCAGATTCTCACCAGGATTCAGGTCTGGACTATGACTGGTTTATTCTAACACATGATTCTGTTTTGATCTAAAGTCTCGTAGATCTGACTGGATGTTTAGGGTTGTTGACCTGCTGGAAGGTCAACCTCTGCTACTGTCTTAAGTCTTCTGCAGCCTCTAACAAGTTTTCTAACCTTTCTTAGCTACATCCATCTTCCCTGTCCCTACAGTGTGTTTTGCTAAGCTCTCGCTGCCAGATGAGCCAGCTGTCTGAAACTAGTTATATAGCACCGTTCACACATAAAAATCACAAAGTGCTTCACACCTGAAGTTCAAAAGGCAGTGACTCTGTTCATCACTCACCCTGTTTGTACTTGAGGATGAGGTCCCAGATGGCCCGGCGGGCGTACGGATCCACTCCTGCTGTGGGCTCATCCAGGATGACCGCCCTGGAGCCGCCAACAAAGGCGATGGCCACAGACAGTTTCCTCTTCATCCCCCCTGACAGCGTCTGCACCAAGCTGTGGCGCTTGTTGGATAACTCCAGGTCAACGATCATTCTGGACAAACACACAAATGCAGGACATCAGCTGGTTTCCATGTCAGCTTCCTGCTGCTGTCATACTGTAGGTTTCTGTAAAACATTTCTGTGACGACCGTTTCCACAACACAGGTACCGTGGGTCCAACATGCACACAACCTTTAACCTTTACCTCATTTTAGACCTGGAAAGAGCCAGAATGGATAACTGGATAAACGTTCTGTTATCTTTGGATCATGGAGCAAAAGGTTTTGTGTCTGAGCGAATAGACTCAAATAGTTGAAGAAATCTATCTGATGGAGAAATTGATGAATTTATTAAGTTAGCATGTTCTCCCCATGCATGTGTGCTACCAAACTGGACACCCTCCACACCACGGCTGCACCTAAAAATCCTCTCCATAAAGGTTATGAACAGAACAGGGGAATAAGCAATCAGGAAATGAAAATGAAAAAGGGCCCCCACAAATTAGAGTAGACTCTTAAGTCTCATTATTACAGATGTAGATAATTCTAGTAGACATGTGACAAAAGGTGTTCACAGGATGCATCTGATCAGACTGTGTACTACTACAGAAAACACAAGAGTTTTACTACAGAGAAATACATTCAGATCCAGCAGGCTTAGACTCACTTGTCCATCTCCTTGCGTATGTCTTCTTCAGCCATGCCTTTGAGTCTGGAGTAGAACCACAGGTGTTCCTCCACACTCAGCTTGTCAAACAGGACGTTGTGCTGTGGACACATGCCCAGGTTCTGACGGATACGCTCCATCTCAGTGCGAATGTCATGGCCGTAAATGGTGGCAGAACCAGAGGTTGGTGGGAACAGGCCCGTCAGAATGGACCTACAACAACACAACACAGACACGGTCAAACATCCACACATGAACTCAAAACTTAGAAAAAAGACTATTTGTGACTGATAAAGTGATGGATTAAAGTACTCATTCCTGAAGTGATTTTACCCTGAAATTTATAAACCAGCAATAACAAATGTGCTGTCTAGATGGTGTCTGCACAGCACCCAGTAGAGTGGGGGTGGGGGATCTTGTATTTCCTCAGGGGCTAATTTTGTTTTTCATAAAGTCCTCTGAGGGACAGATTCTACACGTGCAACTAGACCAAGTGTAAATTAAAATGTCATCCATTCTCAGCAACAAACACTGAATATGTGAAGTTTCAGGATGAACCTAGAATACATTCTGACCTCTACCGGTGACCGTAATGTGACCTTCTCTGACCTCTACAGGTGACCTTAATGTGACCTTCTCTGACCTCTACAGGTGACCTTAATGTGACCTTCTCTGACCTCTATAGGTGACCTTAATGTGACCTTCTCTGACCTCTACAGGTGACCTTAATGTGACCTTCTCTAACCTCTGAATCTTCAAGTCCAGCTGATCAGTGTCTCAGTAGTTTTGACTCAACCTGCTGTTCTCTAACAAGGAGCTGAATGGATAAATTCACAGCAGCTGTTTGATCCATGAATCCACCAATAAAAGTCCTGGATCCATTAGAACTGGTCTCTAAACAGTCCTCCTCATCAGGATGTTCACATTCTGACATCATGAGACCAAGACTACAGTGAGTGCAGAATTATTAGGCAAATGAGTATTTTGACCACATCATCCTCTTTATGCATGTTGTCTTACTCCAAGCTGTATAGGCTCAAAGCCTACTACCAATTAAGCATATCAGGTGATGTGCATCTCTGTAATGAGAAGGGGTGTGGTCTAATGACATCAACACCCTATATCAGGTGTGCATAATTATTAGGCAACTTAACAAAAACAAATATATACCCATTTCAATTATTTCTTTTTTACCAGTGAAACCAATGTAACATCTCCACATTCAGAAATATACATTTCTGACATTCAAAAACAAAACAAAAACAAATCAGTGACCAATATAGCCACCTTTCTTTGCAAGGACACTCAAAAGCCTGCCATCCATGGGTTCTGTCAGTGTTTTGATCTGTTCACCATCAACATTGCGTGCAGCAGCAACCACAGCCTCCCAGACACTGTTCAGAGAGGTGTACTGTTTTCCCTCTTTGTAAATCTCACATTTGATGATGGACCACAGGTTCTCAATGGGGTTCAGATCAGGTGAACAAGGAGGCCATGTCATTAGTTTTCCTTCTTTTATACCCTTTCTCGCCAGCCACGCTGTGGAGTACTTGGACGCGTGTGATGGAGCATTGTCCTGCATGAAAATCATGTTTTTCTTGAAGGATGCAGACTTCTTCCTGTACCACTGCTTGAAGAAGTTGTCTTCCAGAAACTGGCAGTAGGACTGGGAGTTGAGCTTGACTCCATCCTCAACCCGAAAAGGCCCCACAAGCTCATCTTTGATGATACCAGCCCAAACGAGTACTCCACCTCCACCTTGCTGGCGTCTGAGTGGGACTGGAGCTCTCTGCCCTTTACCAATCCAGCCACGGGCCCATCCATCTGGCCCATCAAGACTCACTCTCATTTCATCAGTCCATAAAACCTTAGAAAAATCAGTCTTTAGATATTTCTTGGCCCAGTCCTGACGTTTCAGCTTGTGTGTCTTGTTCAGTGGTGGTCGTCTTTCAGCCTTTCTTACCTTGGCCATGTCTCTGAGTATTGCACACCTTGTGCTTTTGGGCACTCCAGTGATGCTGCAGCTCTGAAATATGGCCAAACTGGTGGCAAGTGGCATCTTGGCAGCTGCACGCTTGACTCTTCTCAGTTCATGGGCAGTTATTTTGCGCCTTGGTTTTTCCACACGCTTCTTGCGACCCTGTTGACTATTTTGAATGAAACGCTTGATTGTTCGATGATCACGCTTCAGAAGCTTTGCAATTTTAAGTGTACTGCATCCCTCTGCAAGATATCTCACTATTTTTGACTTTTCTGAGCCTGTCAAGTCCTTCTTTTGACCCATTTTGCCAAAGGAAAGGAAGTTGCCTAATAATTATGCACACCTGATATAGGGTGTTGATGTCATTAGACCACACCCCTTCTCATTACAGAGATGCACATCACCTGATATGCTTAATTGGTAGTAGGCTTTCGAGCCTATACAGCTTGGAGTAAGACAACATGCATAAAGAGGATGATGTGGTCAAAATACTCATTTGCCTAATAATTCTGCAGTCACTGTACACCTAACAACTGATCATCAACGTCACCATGGAGATGCTTCAAACAGGATGTTCTCAGATGGAAGTGTCCACTGAGGTCACAGAGGGTCATCAGTAGGTTGATCAGAGAGACTGGAAGAGTCACAGAGAGACATAGAAGTGGATGTCCTTTGTCCACATCCCACTGATGACCTCATCATGGTGATCAGTGACCTGAGGAAGCAGATGATGAATGTCACAACTCTAGGAACATTTAAGGGAGGTGAGAGGAACCAAGTGTCACAACAGATGGCTGGAAACTGTTTACATCAGCATGGTCTGAGTGCTAGAAGACCTGCAGGGTACCTGAACACACCACCAGGTACCTGAACACACCACTGGAGTCATCATCTGCATGGACCATTTACTCTGGATGAGGGACCAGTGGGTCTCAGTTCTCTGATGAAAGTTAATTCACTCTGAGCAGAAATGATGGACACCATCGATGTTGGAGACTTCAAGGAGACTCTATGCATCAGCTACTGTTGTCTCCAGACCAGCCTTTGGTGGTGGAGGTGTTACAGTGTGGACAGGTGTCTCTAGTCCATATAGAACTGTCCTACACTCTGTAAATGTCTCTGAGACAAGCCAATACTACCTGGATGACATCATTAATCCAGTCATTGATCCTATGCATGAACAACACAGACCTCATTTAATCTTCATGGACCACAATGCTCCAGGTCATCCAGGTTCATCATTAGAGAACGGCTGCTGGAGACTGGGGGACCACCGAGGGAGAGACCTGGACTTTCTATAGACCTGAATCTATAGAAACCTATGGATCAGCTGAGTCTCCATGTAGAGGCTGGTAACTCTGAACCCCAGAACCTGAATGACCTGAGGGACATCCTACAAGAAGAGTGTGATGTCATGACTCAACAGATAATCAGTGGACTTGTGGACAGAATGAGATGTCGTTTTTAAGCTGGAATTGTTGGTGAAGGTCACATGACCAGTTATTGAGACATTGACACGTTTTGTTAGGGTAACCCTTCTATTGTTGGTGTTTCAATAAAGTGTTTGAGATGAGGAAATCACCATTACATGCTTCTACTTAAATGCTCTACTTTCATCAAATAAAATCACTGTAGAGGAAACTTTATATTTTCAATCAATTTCCCGAGAAAGACAAATATCACTAACTTCTTGTGAGTAGTGTATGAAATTAAAAGTCATCCTTCATTTACATAAACTAGTGTGAAATTATAGTTGCAACTGATGATGATGAGGATGTTCAGAACGATGAAGTTTCTTCAATCTGTTGTTTATATTTTTCACAGGAAGTTTGACTTTCACTGTGTAGCTTTAAGCAGCTCATGTTAACTCCATGACTGCATCAATAACAGCTGTGACTCCACGACTCCATGAATAGTTGTTTTTAAAGCAACAATATGACTGCATGAACCTGTTGACTGTCATCAGAACACGTTTTCAGGTTTACACAAACCCCCTTACATGGTAGTGGTCTTCCCAGCTCCGTTATGTCCCAGGAAGGACACCACCTGGTTTTCATAGAGGTTGAGGCTCAGTTCGTTGAGGGCCAGTTTGCTGCCAGTCTTGTACACTTTGGTTAGTTTGTCTATACACACAACAAGAGGCAGGTGGCTCGGCTCCTCTTCGATACCACGCATCTCCTCTGGAGTTAAAGAAGGACAAATAAGGGTAAAAGAAAAACAACAAAACCATCTCACTCAAACACTTCTTCTACTTCTTCATTGTTTAGCTGTGTTGTTCATTCCACTGATGAATGGTCCTAACAACTTCTACCTGATAGTAAAGGTGACTCATCAGGGTTTCTTTCCAACAACAAAATATTTATTATCAAGAAACAAACACTATTTTCTTTACTTAATGTGCCAAATTTCCATCACTGCAGAAGTTAAAACCCATGTTTCCAGAAAGCTAACCCCAAAGTGAGCATTTGTCCATACCAGACCTCCGCTGGTCCATAGCACATGCCTGATCTTCCTCCATCACGCTGAGCCTGGCAGTCCCACCTCCACACCATGGCCAGTCCCACGTCTCAACACGCCCACTTCCTGACCAATAGGACCTCTGCAGAGGGAAGTACCAGGGGCGTGGTAACCCATACATCCCTTAAAGGAGAAAAGAGGCTTGTAATAAGTCCACCAAAACACACAATAGAACCTGAATACAGGATGTTCACAATGGATTTCATACCTGGATGAACAGCCTCGATGTACCAGGTGAGCACCCCATATACTACAGCATCAATGATGAGCATCATCATAGACAGGCTCAGGTTGAAGTCATCGCCTTCTACTGGTGACTGGCTGATGGTGCGCCACTGGATGCCAACACCTGCTACCTCATACAACGCAAAATACTTGGAGCCAAGGCCAAAGGCAGTGGTGGACATCAGAGACTAGAACAAACCATCATACAACATGAGTAATTACTTCACAGAGCTGACACACACACAACAATACATACAATCAGCTGTGAAAAGAGAGAAAAGGCCTTACAGCAATGCACTTCTCAAAGGCAGTGATCTTATCATGTGCCACTTCCTCCCTAATAGCTACATACATGTAGGGCACATAGCTGAGGAAGTAGATGATTCCCCCACAGGCAGAGGCCAGTTTAGCTTTGGAGTAGATTACTGACACCAAAAAACTGGAAAACAAAACATTACAGGGCCTGGTTATTATTTCATTAGACACATCAAGTCTTCTTATGACACAGACTCAACTATAGAGCACTTTCAGTCAGAGGTTCAAGCATGCTAACGCTAAAAGCTAAAGCAATTTTGTGACTCATGATGGCTGACAGCATACAGAAATATTTAATATCTTGTTCTGGCTGATCTTCATTTCTAATGTCTGTATGTTGAAGGTTGTGCTGCAGCTGCTGCTCCATGCTGGTGTCAGTGAATAAGTATAAATGAAATACCGATATGTAACGGGCCTATCACCAATATGTTTCATTAAATATAGCATTGGTGTTATGGAGACTAATGAAGGTATTTCTCATCTAAGGCAGCAAAATGACGCATCTATCAGCTCAGATTCAGGTGTTTTATACAGGTGACCCCTGACCCCAGTTTTTTTATGACAGATTGAACTGAAAACTGGACACACACTTATGACTAATGCTGCATTCAAGTGGTGCTGAAAATACCAGATGTTCCCTATCCCCTATATAGGGACTATATAGTCCAGTGAGGGAGTGAACATTTTTTAAGTATGAGATTCCAGCCAATCTGATTCTCTTCTTCATGTCTTTTCAACAGGAACCAGAGGAAGACTGTTAGAGCAGAGTCACTGATAAAAGTAACGTCTGCCCTCACTAAGTAGAAGCCAACTAGAGAATGTATGTGTGTCCAATTCATAAAGCTTTTTTATTATTATTTTGCAAGATGACAGTATTTACAGAACATCTTATGGGATTCAAGCAAGGAGAACCAAATGGAGGCAGGTGTCTTCTCTTCTGCCAGTTCACAGTACCTTAAAGCTAGAATTTGTTCTTATTCTGCATTTCCTGGTTAACTAAAGTATGCACTTTAAGCTGCACCATTTGCCAACCCATACAGAAGTTATTAGTTCACACTTAATTTCCTTTGCCTCCCCAAAATAGGATTGTCCATCCTAAATGACAAAGTCTGTCAGAACCAGCTACTCTCACCAGAACATGATGGTGGCCACAGCGTAGATGGTTAAGAAGAGCCAGATGATTAATGGGTCACTGTGTAGCAAGACCCTGCCGTACTTCAGGATGGCTGTGAGCGCCGTGACGGAGATGGACAGCTGGACGAAGCCAGTGATGAACCACGCCACCCAGTGGACTGCGTTGTTCAGACCCATCATCTTCATCACCTGGGGGAGGAGCACAGAGACGCACAGCTGATTTCTACACTAAGTTTCTGTAATAAATCACTAGCTGTTCAGGAGAAACTACAGTTCAGGACAGCGGACTCCAAATTAACATTCAGAAACATCCAATCTTACTCCTGCATTCTCCACATGATGACCTACAGCCATCAGATCCTGAAACTCTGATAAATGATGAGAATAAAATGATGGGATAAACATGGAAGTCACGGTTGATTCATATCTGGGTGTGATTTTCCTGACAGCTGATTTATTACATTGATATTAACAATGAAGGACAGACTGTGAGCACTGCAGCCTCTCCTGTCTGTGATGTGACAGAGAGACGGGCTGTAGACATTCAACGATAAGTTTACAGCTGAACAACATCAAAGCAACATTTAGGATTTATGACAACAGTTTTTCACTAAGTTATGGAACGAGTTGTTTAACTAGAAAAAAAATAACAGTAAACCAGAACAAGGCTGCAGGTCCAGATTGTGTCAGACCCAGAGTCCTTAAGGCCTGTGCAGACCAGCTATGTGGGACTGGAATATTTTAGGTTTAATTATTTGCTGTCAGATTTTAAGTGTTTATTGTTCTGTTGAACTAAAACACTTTTTGGCTGTATTGATTTGTCAATATTCATGAAATCTTAGGAAATGTTTCTATTGAATCGTTGAAGTAAGCAGCTGTTGAAATCAGTGAAGTAAAAAAAAACTTGAAGGTCGTTTGACCCAGAGAAATCCTGAAACAAATGATCAGAACTGAACGGCCAACAGAGAGGAAGCTTTGACTCTTGAGAAGGACCTGGGGGTCAAAATATACATAAAATATAATAAAGTTCTAAAAATGCATATGACGCTGGAGTGTGATGCTTTTTGGATTATCCCCCACTTCTTGGATTTGGTCCCAGTTTCTTTGTAGAAAGAGAACAAAATTGTAGTCAGGCTGCTTTAGTGACGCACCATTAGTCAACACAGGTGCTGCTGCAGGTGCATATTCAGTTCACCAGTCATCACTTTGAAGCTCCAAAGGCACACAGCTGTTTTTGTTTTTGTCAAATTTCCTGGTACAATTAAAGCAGATATGTGGAGGATTTCTGCAAGAGAACAGTTTTTGAATCCAACGTACCACGGCCCCTTCCTAAACATCTATTCTTCCAACCTCCCGCGTTCTATAGCCCGACCTATACATGCATGTGCGGTCACATGCGCGTGCACACGGCATGTCACTCCAGTCTCTAAAACAGGAATAAACTGTGCGATGTGGCTCTGAGCTCCAGCTCCTGCTCAAACTACGATTACATTGCAGGGTTCAATCATTCACAGCTCACAAATCATGTTCTTCACTGTACGAGGGTCTGAGCCCTGTCTGTCACTGTGCTTATGAAACATCGCTCTTGAAGTGCGAGCTGCTGCACTGAAGCTCCAGAACCAGGAAATGAGGAAATGCATTCAGTCCAAAATGAAATTCTAGAACAAAATAAATGCGTATCCTTGGCTAGCCTTGCTATTCTGTGAGGAGAAAAGTGTAAAAATAAAAATAAAGCCCTCAGTAGCCGGGGAATGGATACATTTTTTAGTAGAAATGGTAAAAAAAAAAAAAAAGTAAATGGCCTGTGTTTATATAATGCTTTCCAGAGTGTTCTACACTCCCCAAAGCGCTGTACAACACAACAGTCATTCACCCATTCACACACACATTTACACGCTGATGAGTTAGCTTCACTTTAGCCACAGCTGCCCTGGGGCAGACTGTCAGAGGCTGGAGTCACCACAAACAATATGGCGCCTATGGGCCCTCTTCACCACCATCAGCAGGCATGGTGGGTGAAGTGTCTTGCCCAAGGACACAACGACAATGTAACCCAGCCGGAGCTGGGATCTAACCGGCTACCCTGCGGTTACCAGACCAGCCACTCTACCAACTGAGCTACACGGCGCCTAAATGAGCTGAAATGAGCTCTGACTTCTACATGACGGCTGAGACTGTAAACAGGGAGACACGGAGCGTCCTGGGAGCACGGCTCCCACCACTACAGGTTTGCACAAAGCGCATGCACGTTGACCGACTGCCCATAATGCAGAAATATGAATTCTATTGGCTGAAAAAGTTTGCTGGTCAGAAAGAATTCAAAGGGGTCTATAGGAGGAAGGAGGGTCTTCAGTAGAATGACAGATGTTGTGGAACTCATCCCATAGATCATAGTTTAGACCTGAAATATCATTTAAAACATTTAGAAAACTTTGATACATAGAAAAACAATCCACATGTCAGCTTTAAAAAAAAAAAAAAGGTTAAAACAAAAACAAAAGTTGAGAAAATGTACTGCTACTGTTGGGGTCCAAAATAAAATGAAGTGATAGAAGGTCCTGGGTTAGAACTGTAAAGCCTGAAGCACACCTGAGACATCAGCGCTGTGCCTCAGATGCACCACGGTTTTGGCGATTCACAGGACCTGTTCCTAAAGCAGCGCGCCATAGAATGCTGCTTGTAAAATCGTGTGATAGTCACTACATCACGCTGGAATTGAGAACAGGAAGTTGGAAGTGGATCTTTTGTTTGTACGTGATCAGAGCTGCCGTCGTGTGTTTTGGGACGCTTTTATTCTAATTCCTTCAAAATGGTATAAGCTATTTATTATAATAGTTAAAAGCTATCAATACTGTAAACAAGCGACAACACATTTATGTGTGTGCCAGGAGCTGTTCTGCGTCGTAATGTCTGTGTCATAAAGTACTCCACAATGTTGTGACACACGTCCCAGCTGCGCCACAACGCTGAAATAGAACTGGTGCGTATCTTTAGCGCCATGGCGTGGTCTGGCGTTTCTGAGACGCGCTGTGGCGGTCCTCGTGTGAGTGATCTTACTGACTACAATGGTTTTTATTCAAAATCACGGTGTGGGTACGACGTGGCGCAGCGCTGATGTCTCCGGTGTGTTTCGGCCTTAACACTGTGACATAATAAACACAAACAGTCTGACCTCTTTGAGCCGGTGCTCCTTCTCAGCCACAATGTGCTGAATCATCATGGCTACGGAATAAACCCAGGAGATCACCATGCACAGAGGCATCATGTGCTCAATCACAAACAGGAAACTGGAGAAAGAACAGAAGAAGAAACATGAACATCAGATCGCCACATCCTTACATCACTGACCACACTGGCCTTCAAGTTCTTAAGAGTTCCCTGATTTGGAGCTCACACACTCATATTCAACCAAGTCAAACACACTATTTTCAAAAACAACATTTCTAAATTGCATACAAAAGTTACTAGTTATTACTCCTTTGGTTGTAGTGCAGCATAAGAAGCACTTCAACACAGCATGTAAACGGTTCTTACTCGTCTCTGGTGTAACAAGGGTAAGGAAACATCTGAACATAGTTTCCAGGCTCCACCACGTCATGGCCCACAAACGTGTTGATTAAGGCTCTCTCTATCATGTCTACACACAGGATGAGACAGAAGAGAAGGGAAATTCAGCTCAAAGACAAATCAATGACGCTTAAGAAGTAAATACACCCTTATCCACTCTTCAGGTTAAGAATAGCCACCAGTATTTTGATGTTGGAGTTAGGATACAGGAAACATCTCAACCTCTGTTGTAGATCTGCTGCTGTGTCTGGATCATGGTTCTGTATTCAACAACTGAAAGGTGCCATCAGTCCTCCTCAACTATTGAAGCTGAGGAAAATACAACTTATTGGCTATCTGACCTGTAGAGGCCTGACTGACCTGTAGGGGGCCTGCAACCAAGTGCATTTTGGGTAACACCATAGAGTGGTCTTTTACAGTAGTTCAGTCAGAATGTAATAAAAATGAGATCTCCATGTTCCTTCTTGTTAAAACTGGTTTCCTTTTTGCCAAAAGCCTCAACTGATAAACATGATTTCCCCTTGTTAACCTGGATGTCCAGTTTTAGGAGAGGATCCATTTTGACTCCTAAACATGTAAGGAGGTTTTTCCTCTAGCTGTGGTGGTCTTCCTAGAGACCCGTGTGTCTTATTGAAAAAGAGAGGAGTTCCTTTGTATTGACAGAATTGAACACTAATGGTCCAAACATCAAATGATGCAGATTAGATGGAGACATCTGGATCTTTCCTTGTATCAGACAAGCTGGGATTCAGTCACCTCCTCTTTTTAATCTGTATCTGACGTGTCCAGTAAAGACTGCTAACATCTTCTGACCCAGCCTCCTCCTCCTCCTGTTTGCTCTGCAGCCAGTGAGCACAGCGCTGCTGTTTGCCTGTTTCCAGACATTTCTCCTTGAGTTTCAGTAAAACAAAGGTCTGCAGGTTAGACGTTGATCACTCTGGTGATCAGCACCACTCAGAGCTCCACATGTTTCACTACGATGAACAGGCTGCAAAAACACTTCCCAAGAGTTTAATGTAATATTTTAGGAAATTGAACAACATGAATTTTCACAGGTAATCCTGAACTCTTTAACCGCTTAGTAGAGCACATTTTAGTCCCTACATCTATATGAAGCATACATATATATGATATTAATATTATTAAAACAGAAAAAATTCACTTGCTTTTGTCTTGGTGTGGAAGTTACAGAGAAAGAAAATGTGACTGATATATTCGTTTTCAGGCCTAAAACAAGTGAATCTGGTCTCTAGAGGTGTTTGGTCACAGCTGCATGTAACACAAAACTTGCAGGCATCAGTACAGTAGAGTTTACTTTAGAAGCTCCAATGCCTCCTCCTGGAGGGTCTGAGCCATGCTTCACTGTGTTGTTTTAGCTTTGGAACAATGTTGCTGGTATAAGCTAAAATGGTATTTTATTCGCTACATTCCACTTAAAGGAAAATGGCTGGTGTTACCTGCAATCTGAGTTTTTATAGCAGAAGAAATGAATCCGATTGTTATGATTAAACTTGATATTTTAGATAAACAGGCAGAAAATCCAGCCTGCAGACAAACACCAGCACCAAGGTTTCAATGAAAATTTGGATGATGCAGCCCCGTCTGTCAGGGATAAAGTCAGCGCTGCGTCTCTGGTTCTGACCCTGTTATGATGCATCGATGTGGATCGAGTTTCTGCCTGATGAGAAGCTTTCCTGCCTGCTGCTTCCTGAATAAAAAATGATCTGCAGAGGGAAAATGCTTCAACAGCAGTTTGCACTGGCATCAACACAATTGCTCCCAGCTCACATCACATCATGGTAAGCTCTTTATCAGTAGAAATGCTTCTATTTAAAAAACTAAAACTCCTCAGTCTAGCAGTCATGTTGACCTGGACCTAGGTCATGATTTACAGCAAAGTAAACGTGCACTGCATCAAATAATATCAGTACAATGCAAAGTACAATAAACCTGCACATTCAAAATAAGCAGCCAGCACTCAGGAAGCCCTGCATTTCAGTCACTTACCTTGGATCCACACAAATCCGTACAGGAAGTAGAACTTCCCCCCTGTGTTTGGCCCCGGACGCCAGTAGGCCCGTCTTATTTCATTGGTCTTCTCCGTGAAGCTGGAGTTCTGTCTGATTTTATACATAACATGAGGAGGCAGGGAACCATCTCTGTTCGTCTGGAAAATCACACCTGAAGAAAAACAACAACATGCACTTCACCAGTTCACCCAACACATTAAAGACAGATATTGGCTTTGTGAAGTGTGTTTCTGAGTAAAGTCATACATAATTCATATTTTAACCATGGTAGAAAGTTTTTTAAAAGTTTCCTGATGAGCTAACTGCTAGTCTGCTGCACCCAAGACCAGATTGGCCTGCTGCCTCCTTAAAACACTCAGATCTCTATAATTTATGTGATGTTATTTTCTAAACCTTTACATCAACATATGTTTCACATGTGGTTATTTGAGTAAATATCACTAAATGCATCACTTCTGTGCATCCAGGGGTTATAAATTGTTGAAATAAAATGTAAATGATGTCTGTGGGAAAATGTATTAAATATTATAGCATTTCTTCTCCTCTCTTGAAGCCCTGACAGGCAAAACAAACAATTGTTTTCAGAATTTTTTCCTCCAACCTCTGGAGCCCTGAGAAGCAACAAAATCATAATTTTATAGATGCTAATCCCCCCCGACACACACACACACACACTCTTGGAGCCCTGAAAGGTAAAGAAAAAAATATTTTGGAGATCTGAATTTATCTGCAAAATGTATGTTTTCTTATTTGAAGCTGACAGGCAAGGAAAAATATTTTTGGAAATGCTAATGCTGAAGCTAAAATGCTTTATTTTTGTAATATTTAGATCCTGCCACCAGAGGGCAAAATAAACTCTGGCTCTCCCTGATCCTAACAACTCTTACAGCAGCTATGTTGAGCATTTCAGCAAGAGAGCTTTTTTAAAAATCTAACTAAATGGAGAAACAGCGCTCTGGACTCAGCCATCTATTAATGGCATTGTTCATCTGAACAGTGGTTTGAAAAAAGTACACGTTCTTTTAAACAAACAAGCTTTCATTTTTCACATTGAGGTAAAGCAGCTTTATGTCAGTAGATGGCGCTCTTGTGTTCTTGTACGTTATTTAAGCTGCTAATAGCTCAGGCTAGTCATTAAGTTAACGCTCTGGCTAAGTAATTATATTGTTTTCTGTGAACTCACTGACAAATTTTGAGTTGAAAACAACAGGAAGAGGTTATAAATGGTGGACCCCTGAAACTATCACCACACTGTTATCTGACTTCAGTCGAGCATGAAGAAAAAAGACTAGAACTTTCTCTGGTTGTGATTTACATGATTCTCTAAAGACAAAAAACAGAAGTTCATTAAAGAAACAAGTCAATTTTAAACACTGATCTAAAACATTTTTACTCTGTGAAAAATAGTCTGAAGAGTTCATTTCCTATAGTTGAGCATAAACATTTTAAATTTAGTTTGAAACATAGCCTGTCAAACTTATTCAAGTTACCAATAAGACATAAAATTAAAAAAATGTATAACAATCAATTAGGTAAGTAATACTAAGTAAATTTTTAAGCAAATAAAGTTCAAACAAAACCTTTATCTAAATAAACTCAAGGTTGAGAAACATTGTCTTTTAAAACTCTGAACTGCATTTTATGACAACAACGCACAGAATCACAGAAATGGACCTGGAATTTTAGATAAAACTGGTTTCTCTGATTTTGTACAACACCATTCAAGGATCATCTTTTTATTGTTAATGTTGTAGCTGAAGATCTTCAGGCGTACGTTTCAGCAGGAATCTGGATCAGGTGTTGGAACAGTGGCGACAGCAGAATTAAGTCATTAATGTTCAGGGATTTTCACTATTTATGGTTTGTTTTCTACTTCTGAGGTGTGTCATTGCATCTGGACTCATGAGGTGACTCACTGGCAAACACCGACACGTTGTCCTGGTAGGCCTGGTTCAGGGTGTAGTTTACAATGCTGTCCTCATCAGGAAATCCTTTAAAGATGTCCACACTGACCTGCAGACACCAGGTAGAGAGACGTGATGCATTAATAAAACAGAACACCTGGCTGTGTTCAGCTCTTACACAAGACACACCGGGAATAACATCTGTCCTCAGCAACCTGATGACAATCAGATGGGGGAAAACAGATGTGGGACCCTCAGAGCGTACTGAAGACTCAGTCAGACCTCCTTCAGGTGGCAGCACATTCATCTCCACACATCCTGAGCTACGCTGATGTGACCTGACATGACCTGAGGTGACCCAATGAGACTTCATTTGAACTCTTCGGTGTGAAGTTCACTCACATACATGAGGTCAGCTCTCCGGTCAAATCATTCACATCACATTTTACTGACCTTTGACATGAAGCGCGTCCAGCCACAAGCGGCGTTGTCGATGGTGTCCAGCTGCTCCAGCAGGGTGGAGGCGTTAGGAAGGGTGTAGTTTCCCTCCATCAGAGCCTGCATCAGCTCACTGTCGGAGCCGTTCAGCAGCTCTGGATGCTGCTGCAGCTCTGAGGACAGCTGAACACAAACAGGAGACACAACGATGAGAGGAGGAACACGACTGAACAGAACCACCCTGACTGGTGTTGGTCCTCTCTGAAGAGGGATGGTGACAGGAAGTACCTGCTCCAGCCACAGCAGATGGCTCTGCAGTTGGCCCTCCTCCAGGAAAGACCTGAGCTGAGCTGAGATGTTCAGCCACACTCGAGTGTAACGCGTCACATTCCCAACAAACGCAAATGTCTCGTTTGCCTGTGAACAAAAGGAAAGAAACATTTTTCTTTCACTAGGAAGAAAACAGTCATTTTTAATCTTCTCCTCCACTACCAGGAGGTGCACGGATGAGGAGACTTCTCACATTCCTTAGTGGTCTCAAAGTTTTTACAGAATAGGAAACTGCTTCACGTGCCTTCTGAATCACTTTGTCTGCTTGGGAGCCAATAGGGGAGTAGAGGATCTTGGGATTTGTAGTCATTAGGTGAACCAGCAGACCCAGATTCCTTTGTTCTTTGCTGGTGAATCCCAGAGAGCTCATATTCCCCTGCTTTAACGCCTCCGGTTCGATGATCCTGAAACATTCAGACATTAATTAGACATTATCTAATATGGTGCAGCTCAGATCAAATATTGTAATTAAAATAATGTAAATGTTTGTTGGATAATAACGTTTTTAATGATGCCTCAGCTCATATTACTCTAACATCATGGGAACTGTAACTTTTACAGAATATAAGATTTGTATATTTTCTAAAGTTCAATATAAAAAAGTATTTAAAAATAATTAACTTTCATTTAAAAATGTAACTAAAACTCATGGTGATATTTTCCCCATCATCCAGACCAGTGATGTGATGAGGCTGCTGCTGCTGGAGAACATCAGAAGCACACCTGTTGTTCCCACACAGGATGGGCTGCAGGCCGGCCCACAGCTGGACGAAGGCTGAAAACTGAGAATGAGGATTCTCTGCCTCCTCCCCCTCCTCTGAAGGGCTGTCAGTCGTGTTGGGGCCCCATGTGGTGGCGTTAAGCGGCCAGGTCACATTCAGGGGGGATCCAGGATTTTGGCCAGCACACGCTCCCTTAGGGAGGAGCCGAGCCAGACCAGAAAGCAGGTCCACGTCCTTCAGGAGCCTCTCCACATCAGCCAAATCCTTCAGCAGGGCCCCGAGGTGAGACTGGGAGAGACGGGTCAGCGAACCGGGCTGCTCCAGGTGCAACTGGAGGGGAACAATCACAGTTTCAAAACGGCATCTAATTCAACTTTAGTATGCATTTTACAGGTGTTTTTAGCATTTTAGGGGACCTGTTACACAGATTGGTAAAATCCTGCAGTCGTAGTGATTTTTCTGTTGTAATTTATAAACTCTACCTTTACCTTGGATTAGGACTGTGTTACAAGTGTTCACCTGCATCAATTAAACTATAATGGAAAATTTTTTTTTTTTTTTAAAGAGGACACTTTTAAACAGTTTCAATGCCTAATTAATTCCAGACCTACCTGTATCTGACCTCAACAGACAGCAAAACTGCCAGGTTTCTGGGTTCCAATGTGTGAAAACGTTTGACATAAAATAAAGACGGGAAACAAACCACTGGATTAACGAGTACTCAACAGGAGCGTGGTGCTGTACCTTGTCAGAGATACTCTGTGGGTTGATCTGCTCTTTCAGCTCCTGGCTCAGCTGCCTGAAGCGCTCTGACCTTCGAGTCTCTCCATCACCGCACATCGCACTGCGATAGTCCTGCAGCACTGGCTGCTGCTTCTGAGACACCAACAGAATCTTACTGAGCTCAGTGGCTCCGCCCGGCCCACAGGTGAGGACCTCCAGCATGGATCCAGTCAGCAGAACCCTCTGTGAAAAAAAACAGAATCTGTCCGTCTGGTAGGGCTGAAACGATTCTTCGAGTACCTCGAATAATTCGAGTACAAAAAAGCCTCGAGGCAAATTCTCTGCCTCGAGGCTTCGTTTAATTCATATTTAATTAATTCATGGCTTTGCAATCGCCCGCGGTCATGTTTCACCCGGACCGAAATAAGTGGCGCACATACACACTGCAATGAATGCACACGCGAGTAGCGAATGTAACTTAAATTTATCTTAAGCCATGGTGGACAACTAGACCGTACTATTACTACTAGTACTAGACCGGCACAGACTGAAAGATGTCGGTAGGTACCGGTATCGAAAAAACACGGTGCCGACTTTGGTACTGAGATGCTTCATTTATCTGCCTGCGTAGCTACACGGGTGGAGACAGGTGAGACGGAGGAGCAGAGAGCCCCTCCCCTCCCTGTCAAAACACCGTAGCGAGTTGTGGGTTAAAAATTCCGAAAAACTATAAAGTTTCGCCGCATTTTGGAAAGGTAAACAGGAACAGAGCAAAATGAAACATATGCTATGAGATTTGTACTGCAAAAAACAGGCATTCCAGCAATTAGTCGAAGCCACGCATTGCGTATGGAATTAACTTGCTGCTGCAGCCATGATATCTATGGCTGCAGCTCTTTTACTTCAGTCTGACTGAAAAAAAGGTGTGTGAGGGGAAGACAGTGACATAACAAAGTTCCGAGGTAAGCAATAAATACCAGTAATAATAGTAAATGCACTTATATGCCACAAAACCATGGTTTATATCTATTTTTTATTTAAAAAATGTTTAATACTTTGTTATTTTCTCTCAGATTTATACATTGTACATGTAATTTATACATACATACATATATATTTATATGTATGTATATTCATGTATATTTATACATACATACATGTAATTTATTAGAGTACTCGATTAATCGAAAAAAGATTCGATAGAGTACTCGATTACAAAAATATTCGATAGCTGCAGCCCTACCGTCTGGTTTTATCCAAAAAACCCTGTCAGTGATTAGAAAGGGTCTGGTTTACTTCCTGTGCTAACTCAGGTTACTCAACACAACATGGTATCAAACTCCTCCCGATGCACCAGTAAACTGTGACTGTCTGAACTGAACCCACCTGTTTAACTTTGATTAATCATGTGGAATAGAGGTTGTAGGAAGTCACATGTCTGTCTTTTACGTCTGCTAGTCAGGAGTGTTTGCTTTCCTTCATGTTTCAACAGTTTCATAAATCAGTGTGGAGAATTAGGCATGTTTTCTGCTAATACACTTTTTAAATGATGGCAGAGAAGAAACACAGGACCACTTCAAGGTTTTGGCAGCTGTACTGAAAAATACACCCCTGCCTGTAAAAGCAGCATGATTATTAGGAAACTACTTGAGAGGCTAACATCATTTCAGTGTCATGTTTAGAGCTGGGCACCGAAACACAGTACTAGACTGGCACTGACCAAAAGCATTCGGTAGGTACCAGTACCAAAAAAAAAAAAAAAAAAGGTACAGAATTCGGTACTTTTACATTAAAATGTCCCTGTAAATGAGCCGATTCATGTCATCCAGCTCTGCAGGCTCCACGTTTTGTGACGCGCTGAGAAGAGCTTGCACACACAGCATCTCCTCGTCCCCTCATCTCCCTCTCAACAACAGTTCTCCAAGTGACTTAAAAATGCTGAAAACTCTATAATTTGGCTGCATTTAGGAAAGATGAATTGGAACAGAGCAAAAGGCTCTAGTCATGTTACCACTAGATATTGGTGGGAAAAGCTCTGCTGCATATCCATACAGGAATTGCATTGATTATTTAAATCCATAAAGCAGCTTGCATCTCTACATCAGTGTATGTGTTTTTCAGAGCCTTAGCATTCTTAGATGTCCAAGTGGTAGAACAGAACATTGTTAAGTTACTGAAACACAGATACAGATGCAGCAGGTTTACCTCCACCTCCTTTATACCCAGCTGGTCGTTTCTCTGGCTTCCTGAGGCTTCAGTGAGGCCTAAAGCCCAGGACATCAACCTGACCAGAGCCTTTCTGTGGGCTGCAGTTGTTGGGTCATGTAAGGCTTTGTGTATCAGACCTCCGTTCAGACTCTGGGGTGAGGATGGGGTGAGAGGGTTAGGGGTGAGAGGGTGGCAGAAAAGGCAAATGTAATGTGACTGTTAGAAAAAGGTTTGCACTTGCTTTGTGTTCTTGAAACATTGACAGAGAACCAACAGTAATACCAACCATCTTTTCATCAGTGGTGAAGGAAATCATCTTCAATATTCACTACTCATAAAAAGTTATTATTATTATTATTATTATTATTATTATTAGTTAACTCTATGAAAGTCTCTGACTGTCCTCTACACATTTTACCTTCATCTGTGATTAATAATGTTTTTTGTCCATCAGTCCCAGTGAGCTCACAATAATGAATGATTCACTCATTTCTGGTCAACTCCCTGTTTATTTTAAGAACATTGTAATCTACCCAATTCTAAAAAAAACCCTCAACCTTCTCTCTTTAGCAGCTACAGATCAATCCCTAAATCACCATTTATTTCCAAAATCCTGGAAAGGTTTTTGGCTAAAAAGCTCACGGCAGTTTGGATGAACGCATACGTTTTCTGAGCCTGAGACCAGTGACTCGGTGGTCTCTGATAAAAAGCAGCTCATAACTCATCTCTTTAAACTGGATTTAGATGAACTCCTGTAGATCAGTTACTGACTGTAGTTTTTTTTTTACCAACTTGCATTTCTGTTGTCAGTTCTCTGTGTATTTCTGTCTCACTAGTTGTGACTGAAAAGCACCTGGTGACTTGTATCTTGAAAGGTGCTAAAGAAATACACCTTATTTACTAATAGCTAATCCATCACATTGATCTTGACCTGAATCTGAATCTAGATCTGGGTTAAAGTGTTGGGATGGTTGGCAAAACCACTGTGCGTGTGTGTGTGAAATAACTTACCTGAACAACATTTTCTGCAGGTTCTTGTTTGATGTCTTTCTCCCCTTTAACCCAGCTTTTGTCTCCTTCACCACCTCTGAGAGAAGCACCAAAGATGAGACTGTATACCTACAAGACACAAACAGAAAACGGCAGAGCGTGAGACGTTCTGGAAAAGTGCTGACTGTGGATGACAGAAAAGCACAGGATCACTTATTTGCTCTAGTTTTTCCTAACTGGTGTCACTGCTACTGTCAGAAAGATACTGCACTCTTTACTATGATTATGTCTCAGCTGGAGGAATTTAGAGTGAACGTGATGAAAGACTGTGGTTTTGTAGCACTCTGATTCCATCACAAAACATACCAAGGCATTAGATCATGAGCTGATGATGTTCCACCTGATGCTGCTACATGCTGGTTTGCAACATGCCTGCATTAAAATAGATCTTTGATTAATTGCACTTGAGAATTTTTATTAGAATGAAAATTAATCATCTGTAGCAAGAATGAACTTCTACCCATAAAATATTTAAATAGAATGGAAAAATAACAGAACGGAATAGAATATTCCTTACTGTCATTGCACTGAGAAGATCGATACAGCGAATTATTGAAAAAGGTCCAGAGATATTTTTAAGCCATGTCAGTCACTTCTTGGAGAGCTGCAACATCTCCCTCTGCCAGTTTCCCACCCATGCTGGGATGGAGCAGGCCAGTACACTCTCTACTGAGCAGTGAGAAAATGTTGTCTGCAATCTGGGAGAGATGTGTTTTATCCAGTTCTGAGAAATGCTGTCTTTAATGATTCAGTGGTGATTATGGTGCAGTGTTTTCTCTGATCACTATTGGTCAGTCTGAGCTTTTTTGAACATGAAAACAGTCTACATGTATCTCCAGCTTAAGCTTCTAATAGAAAATAGAAGTTAAAACTAGGGCTGCAACAACAAATCAATAAAGTCGATAAAATTTGATGAATAAATGCGTTGGCAACGAATTTCGTCATCGATTTGTTGTGTCGCGCGATTACGTAGTCACCAGCTGCCTTTTTTTTTTTCCTGCAACCTTTATTTAACAGTCAAAGCGCTCAACTCGTCTGTAGGCTGCAGCGGCGCAGATCAGGAGAGAGAAAGCCGATGGCGTTAACTTACTTGTGTTGCAGTAATATTAGTAGTTCTAGTAGTAGTTATGATTTAGCCGTAGTATACATGCTCAGAATCCTCACAGTCCTGATGTCTGGTTGTAAAGTTCCAGTAATCCATTTATACAGTAATGTCGATCAGTTTCCAAAGCGCTGGCATGTTAGCTTAGCCGCTAACGTTTTGCTAACAGAAAACTGAACAGAAGAAGCCAGTAGAGCTGATTAAAGCTTCTACATTATTTCAGAATAAGACAGAGGCTTAAAGAGACACCGGTTTGGTTCTAATCAGCTGATTAAAAGTTCGTTCAGCAGAAGTCGGTGCCGGTATGGCAAGCTGTTCTATCATATAATCAAACAAACTTTTAAATCTCTGCGGCATGTCATTTGCGTATTTATTTATCTAAAAGTCATTTCCCCACACTATAAATCATCTTGCTGAGGAGGTTAGTGTGAAGGTTTTTATTCTTATTTATTTAATTTTTTCCACATCAGGAGATGTTATTCCGTCTGTTTGACTTTAATGTTGCATCCAGTCCAGGTCAGATTAGCTGAAGCAGTCAGTCTTTTTATAGAATATTTTATAATTCAAAGAGAAATTATTTTGGAGTTGATCCAAGTTTTAGTAAGTAAGTAAAGTTTATTCCTATAGCACCTTTAACAGACATAAATCACAAAGTGCTTCACAAAAAAAAAACAGAATTAAAAGACAAAGAACCAAAAGCATCAAGATAAAATAAAAGACTATTAAAAGAAATAAAACATAATAAAACAGATTAAACATTTTTTAGACAAAATAAAAGACTTTAAAACAAATACAATCAATAAAACAAATTAAAAATATCATTCCATATAGAAATGGATACACACCAATAAAAGAACATAAGATTTAGTTTGACCCTTGACCTTTAGGACTGTTTACAGTTAGGATTGGATGAAAAACAGATAAATGTGACTTTTTATTTTATAGTGAATTAACCAGCTGACAGATCCTGTCTTGTTGTTGTAACACAACCTACTGCTGCTGATCAAAGTTATTGTTTACAAATATTTTTAAAAGGCTAAACTTCTTACTTGTTCGGCTGTACCAAACCAGAAGTAGTATTACTCATATCGGTATCGTCAAGTACTCAAATGTAAGTACTCGTACTTGTACTCAGAAAAAAATCTGGTATCGGAGCATCCCTAGTAATGACACAATTGGAACATGGCAGAAGCAGGTAGACCTAAAAAAATAAAAACTTTAAAAGTTCAGAAGAACTTTATGTTGAACAACACAATGAAGTTTGTTACCTGCAACAACCTTGCATGGCTCTGGAGTACGACGGTGGTGATACAGCATCTTAAATGCAAGCATGTCGGAGTCATCAACGTTTCCCTAGGACTTTTAAAAGTTTTCCCAGATTTATCCGATGAATTGATTAATCGTGTCGAAACTCCATCCGATTCATCGATTATCAAAATAATTGTTTGTTGCAGCCCTAGTTGGAACGGTCTGCTTTTGCCCCGGTTCGGGTGTCACAGCAGCACAACAGGTTTGTTTCACATTGCTCATTGTAATATCATGATGACAACACCAATGCTCTGCTCTTTTAGGAGAAAATGTAAGTTCACATGTAGGTGTTACTATTCTGAAACATTCATTGACAAACGCTGAGGAAGAACTCCCTCTGAAATGTCTCCATCCTCGGATTCTGTATCAAAAATGTAAAAAATAATTTTTTGGGGATGACTGTGTAGCCTTCAGCCTCATAATAAGAGTCTAATATCCTCTTTCTGAGGTCCAGACTCATTTAAGTTTTTTAAGGCAATTTGCCTTTTACCAACAGTGTCAGAGTAGTCGTAGTGTAGAAGTGCCACTGGCCCTGCTAGCCAGAGCTCCTCATGTAAGGTTCAATGCTGATCGATAACTCAGGTGTGGTGTGAAGGTTAACTGAAGGTTTGGTTTTAAAGCTAACTAAAAGGTCAGATCGTCCTGGAAGTAAAGGAAGCATAGGAGGGCCAATAATGCCGGCCTCGTTATTTTTCAATTTTCTGGTTACATTTCAGCACATTAATAAAATGTACTGATCAAACTTTGAGGAGATTTTGTTTTTGTTCCTTTGGAAGCAAAACAAATATGAACAGTTGTAATTGTGGTCATTTCCATGGGAATATCAAAGAGTTTTGTGTTTCGTCAGGTGGACTAATAATTATGATGCTAACTATGTATCGATGCATAATGTAGAGAAAGAGAAATGATAACATAACACAACAAATAGGATGATTATTTGTAGGTGGGTCACCACACAGCCAAACAAATAAAGTAATTAAAAACACCAGGCACTTAAACTTAAAACTTAAACACACCAAGTGGAGCTGACAAGATGTTGGAGGATAACAGGAACTCACCTCTCTGAGGCTCACCGGACTGCTGAGCAGGACACGGGCTGTCGAGTTGGACAGGGAAAGATTCTGGACCAGGAACTGTTGGAAAGCACGGTGGTTCTTCAACACGTTGGCCAGGGTAAAGTCTGCATCACACACAAAATCAAAGTCTTATACCTAATTTTACCACAGTTTCCATGCTGCTTTGATATAGTAGTTCAGCTGTAATCAGATCAGATGCATTATATTTTAGTAATGTGAACTGAAATGAAAATAAAACAACAATCCAAATCCATCTGCAGACACTTCATTTCATATTTCCTTTAGTGGACAAAGGCTAAAGATCCATCATTATCCGTACAATCAGGTTCACATCTGTAAACCATTTAGAAGCAATCTGTCAGCCTTTGTCACATGGAACCAATGAATGGCAGCTTCAGCTACCAGCTGAAAACCTAGACTCGATCTGTGCTGCGTGCAGCAAGCCCCCAGCACAAAGCATCCTGGGAGAAAGCAGCATTTATTGAAGCCTAACTGCTTGTCAGACCTTGGCTTTTGTTGTAGTCTGGTGGTAAAGGTATGGCGCTGAGACTCTCCAGGTGCTGCTGCAGGGTCTCCAGCTCTTGGCCCAATCCAGGTCGGTCAGATGCAAAGAGCCGGTTCTGCTCAACCACTTCACTGAGTCGTTCCAGCAGCTGGGTCACTCTAGCAGAGAAAATGGAAGAGCAGAGTTCATAATGCTGCTGTCACTGTGTTTAAGTGGCAGATCAGAGCTTTTAGTTTGGTAATCTGGATAATAGATTTAATGCTGAGTTAACAGACTGCTGGATGTAGACACATGTAAGTACAACCCACAGCAGTATCCATTATATAGGAATAAAACTCTTGTAAATATAAAACCATTGTGTTTTATTATAATACATTCTGTGTGGTTGTGTTAGCACAGTAGTGCTAACTTTGTGATGAGAGAGAAACCTGCAGGCCTTACAGTAAGATTGTTGAACGCATTAAAGCTGCAGTAGACATGTTTACCCAATCGCAGGTGAAAGCGACATTTAGAATCAAAACAGGCCAACAACTCTCCTTGTCATCTGAAAGCTCCTCCCAAAGCCACGCCTCCATAACCTGTGACCTTCTCTCAGCTGGAGGGGCAAAGTGCTACTGACCTTCTACGCTGTTTAAAATCACATCTCAGCATCTCTAATGCTAACGCCAGCCTCTCCAATGCTGATGCCAGCCTCTCCACGTTAACAGACAGCAGAGGGAGTAGGAAATCCAGTAGGTGTTCAGCCTATGCATGCTACTAGTCTCTCAAATGCTAATGGTAGCTGCCTTTGAAATGGATATACAGTAGTTCCGTGTGTGTTTACATTGCTCAGCCTGCAAAAATATCAAAATGTCACCTGCACAAATAAATCGCCCATCGTCAATTTTTGGACTGACGATGGGCGATTGGAAAAAGTTACATATTGCCCAACTCTAGTGGGTGATTGAAGGGCTTCTGCAGAGAATGATGACATACAGAACAGGTGATTTAACAATTGAATCAGGTGTGTTTGAGCAGGGAAACAACAAAACATGTTGATATTGGCCCTCAAGGACCAGGGTTAGACACCACTGGTCTGGATTAAGCTCTGGTTGGTTTTGCACTCTGTACGGTTCATTGTGCTGGTGTGAACACACTGGGGTTTTAGACCAAAACAACCACACTGAGACCCTCTGGAGAATCTGGTCTCAGTTCCAGACCAACTCCACAGTGATTTGACAACACCTGAACACCTTCACGTTTCATTCTGGGGTGCAGCAGAGTACACAAAATTTAGTAGCTCAGAAATTAAACTAAAAGTGATGAAGACAAACAACACAGCTCATTGTCTCATTAATTTTAAGGCAGAAGTGAATTCTTAATGTTGTGGTCTAGTTCAGGTTCAAAACACAGAGCCTTCTGTCTGTATTTACTTCTGGCGGCCCCGCCCCCTGATAATCAGACCATTAAGACTGACTGTTCTCACTTTGTTTGCAGTGACATATTTTGTTTTTACTTGCAATTTTCTCTAAGTGAAAAAAAACAAAAACAAATTAACAAACTCATCAACTGATTCAGGCCTAAAGGAATAAATTCTAGGTGTGAAAACATCCTGAGTTACATGAACCGATCATATGACCAACTAGAAGAAGACCACAGCTGTAAAAGTCCTGAAACAATAAGTGATGAGATTAGTTCATTTCTACTCACGTAGAGTTTTTGTACTGCAGGAACCCAAACTCATCCCGTTGTCCATCTGGGCACAGTGACTGCATGATGGGAATGATGCCTGCTGAGGTGAGCGGCGCTGCACTGTAATAGGCTGGAAACAAAACAGGAAGAGGAGGACAAAAAGAGAAAAAGAAAGCCACAGACAAGAGAGGAGATTGTAACAGTGGCAGACAAGAAAGTGGTGAGGGAGTTTAGAGAGACTGGAGAAGGGTCGAGGTTTGGGCGTCACGTCATGGTAGCACAACAAAAAAATAAAAGGGAACCATCTGTGTTTAAGACGGAAATGAAGGAAGGTATCAGACACAACATGCGGAGTTAAACACAGCAGCTGATGGTAAAAGGAAGTCAGTACTGTTTGCTTCACTGTCTGGTCATAAAGAAATGGCCTGTATTTATTACATCTACTCATAAACCCTAAATCTTCTGTTGTTAATAGCAATGTTTCAACATTGATTCTTTTGAGCATGAGTTGTAGTTTGTCAAAAAACCTTTTTGTTGTCCTTCAGCTCACTTTACCTGCCATCTATTTCATCCACCAGCTTCTTTTGAGATTTACAAACCGCTGCACACCTGGAACTGTGATGCATGTATCAAGTGTTAATAAGTATAGACACAAAGTTAGGAAATGTTTGTTTAGGTGATTATTTCTTTGTTGCAACAAAGCTTCTTAGTAATAAATCTCATACTGTTGGAAGGCCCTCATCTTCCCCCTTCACCACCAGAAATGAGGTTTTGTCTTACACCTAGTGCTGCCGTGAATAGTCATCAGGATCGATTGTCGACTATGATAATTAATTAAAGTCAATATTTGTAGTTGACTCCTATTTTAATTAATTTATCTTTTAATTTCTTAAATGTTTCAGCTAATATAACAACTGTTCCTCGACACACCACTAGAAGGCGCTGCATACGTTGGTCAAGTTCCCACCCCAGCCACTTAAAAGAGTTTAAAAAGTATCACCACCAACATGTATCATGCACACACACACACACACACACACACACACGCACGCACGCACGCGCACGCACGCACGCACGCACGCACACACGCACACATCACTGATACATCAAGGAAAGGAGGATAGCGGTGGTGGAGGTGCCACCCCCATTGCTTCTTCCCTTTGTTCTCAGTGGATATGTCAAGGCTGGTGGTCTGGGGCAGTCTCTGGGAGACCTGGGGTGGTTGCCAGGGCATGGCAGTGTGATGGTGAGGGGCAGCATTATTCTCACTGTTACAACAAAGAATTAAATAATCAACAAAACACAAATGTCCACACTTTATGTGCTAGGTTACTGTGTGACCCACAATGTTTCTAATGCATCATAATGTTACAGGCAGTAGCATCAGTTTTATTTGTATGTGTGTGATAAAATAACGTTTGTTGGAGAACGTGGTGCTAAATTACTTGCAGACGACATCAAAATATCAACAAGAAGTTGCTCAAAAACAGAGGTTGGCAGGAAAAAAAATCTAATCATCTTCAGTTAGAAAACAAAGCAAAAATCTAAGTGACATCCTCTGTGTGTACTTGACTATTGAGTCTTCATTGTTGAAGGTTGCAAAAGCAACACAGTACAAGTGTGTGTGTGCTGTGAAGTCATAAACACACCTCACTGCTCTGAGGTGACTTTTTGTCACAGAACTAAGTTGCTCAGGGTCTCAGTCTTCCATGGAGCCTTCAGGGCCTCTAATCCAGTAAAAAACAAGCATCTGGGACAGCCGTCTCACGAGAGACACACCAAAGCTCATCTTTATCTATTTATCAATAAGGATTTACACAACTATGACTATTTTCTGTATTGTTCCTGCTTCTCAGCACAGCTCCTACAGCACATGGACACCAGAAACGCTATAGATGTCTATTGATTCCAGACTCTTATGATGTGCATGTATCCATCAATAAATTATCCAAGATGACCTGCTGGAAACCATCCTGCTTGCTACCAGAACTGGGCCTCCAGTCCTCAGCATCAGCTGATGCCAGGAAGTGAAAATGCTCTAAATGGTCAAAAACTTAACTTCATCTATTAATTTCAAGATCAAAATGAGAAAAATAGCATGGTTTTATAACAAATTAAGTATGCTATTTTCTGCTAAAGTTACACTTACAAAGGTGATCGTCCAACTATGTGTTGAGGTGCCAGAGTATAAAATCGGGAAACCAGAGATAAAATTACAATATTTATTATCAAAGTATTAAAAACATTCCATTAATAACCTGCAGTGACAGATAAGGCAGGTTGTGGAGGAAGTGACCCCAAACAAACAAAAAATATAAAAAACTAGTTAGCCCGCCTTTACAGGTGTTCCCAGTTCATATGATGAACAAGCCCCACAAAGGCGAGGCGGACCAACTAGAAAAAACAAATAAACCCAACAAGGACAGCAGGCAACAATGCATCACTGTAAAAACAAACATCAAATTACAACCACAAACTACCCATTTTAAGCATTTAATATCGAAAAGCTTAAAAACTTGTGTAGTGTCAATACCTGGCTCACAGCCACTCACAGTCCAACTGGTATCCAGGTTATCCAAACTGTGTGACCCAGTCTGCCCATCAAACACTTTGTGTGAGACCAGCCAACGCCTTGGCCTCACTGACAAACTAGAAAACATGTCAAATTACAACCACCAACTACATTTTATCTAGACATTTACTTATCCAAAACATAGTACTTGTGTAATGTAACTACCTGGCTCAAAGCCTCCACAGTCCACCTGGTATCCAACTCTGTGTGACCCAGTCTGCTCAAACACTTTGTGTGAGACCAGCCAACGCCCTGGTCTCACTAACCAACTGGCAAATTACCAGGCCAACAGCTGGCTCCAATTTAAATAGCTGCAGAGTCACAGCGACCCCCAGTGGTCACACCCGCTACATATGGTTGGGCGATGTGTAACTTTTTCCAATCGTCCATCGTCAGTCCAAAAATCGACGATGGGCGATTTATTCGCGCAGGTGACATGCTGACATATTTGCGGGCGGAGCAATGTAAACACACACTAATAGATTTGCCAAATTAGAACTAAGAAGTCCCAAAATTGAGGAAATAGTTGTAAAAAACACAGCGTCGCCTATTTGGGGCTACTTTGGCTTTAAACAGCCGTATAGTGGCAGAAAAGAGCTCCAACATTGAGTGTTTACCCTTCTGTTGTGTGCTAACTAGTAAGCTAACAGAGCTAGCAGGTCTGCTGCTGCTGCTCCGTCACCAAAATCGCTCAAAGACTTCAAACTGTAACGGAGATTTATTTTATGGAAGCGACGTTCACTGAAGGGTTTTTTTATTCGCATTTCAGTTTTAGTTTCATTTTGTTTTTGTCGTTTATCAGACTTAGCTGAAGACAGTTGAACACCAGATCGGTGTTATGACTCGCTAAATAGTCCTAGCACCGGTAGCCGACGCATAAACACGGTTTAACTGGAAAAAAGCCAGCCTCTGATCGTTTCCTCCCCACCACACCATAGATATTATTTAGATACATTTATTTTCTTAACACAAGCTGCTGCCGTTATCTGTCTGTCTGCTACGGACTGAGTAAACACCGCTGCTCCACCAGCTCTCGGGGGGAGGAAGAAGAAAAAGGAAGCAGGAAGCGGCTGCTTGCAGCTGGGAGGAGTTTGCGTGTAACGTTTAAAAAGAGCATTATTTATTATTTTTACGTGGGCTGCGTCCTTTGATTTCAACCAAACGTTAATAATTAAGAAATTAATTTATAGTGGGACGAATAAATCGTTCTTGAAAAACAGGAGGCGATTGGCTGAACCCATCGCCGATGGTCGATACATTCGTCTGATCGCCCAACCCTACGTCCAACTAGGATTTTCTAAACAAGAAATAAAGATAATGACATTAGGGCTGCACAATATATCAAAAACTCATTGTTGTCAAGATATCAGCCTGTGCAATAGGATTACTGCAAAACAGAGATAAATGGTTGGCTCAAATGTTTCAATACATGCTCTATAGGGCTGGGCACCAAAACACGGTACTAGACCGGTACTGACGGAAAGCATTTGGTAGGTACCGTATCGGAAAAACACGGTACAGATTTTAGTTCACCATTAGTCCACACATTAGTCCACCATTACTCCACTATTAGTCCACCTCATTAGTCCCTTGTTAGTCCCTCATTAGTCCACTATTAGTCCACTATTAGTCCATCACTAGTCCACCATTAGTCCACCATTAGTCCACTATTAGTCCACCATTACTCCACCATTAGTCCACCATTAGTCCCTCATTAGTCCGCCATTAGTCCACCATTAGTCCCTCATTAGTCCGCTATTAGTCCATCACTAGTCCACCATTAGTCCACCATTAGTCCAATATTAGTCCACCATTAGTCCACCATTAGTCCCTCATTAGTCCGCCATTAGTCCACCATTAGTCCACCATTAGTCCACCATTAGTCCCTCATTAGTCCGCTATTAGTCCACCATTAGTCCACCATTAGTCCACCATTAGTCCCTCATTAGTCCACCATTAGTCCACCATTAGTCCACCATTAATTCCTCATTAGTCCACCATTAATTCCTCATTAGTCCACCATTAATTCCTCATTAGTACACCATTAATTCCTCATTAGTACACAATTAATTCCTCATTAGTCCGCTATTAGTCCACCATTAGTCCGCTATTAGTCCACCATTAGTCCGCTATTAGTCCACCATTAGTCCCTCATTAGTCCACCATTAGTCCCTCATTAGTCCACCATTAGTCCACCAATAATTCCTCATTAGTCCACCATTAATTCCTCATTAGTCCACCATTAATTCCTCATTAGTCCACGATTAATTCATCATTAGTCCACCATTAGTCCCTCATTAGTACACCATTAGTCCCTCATTAGTCCACCATTAATTCCTCATTAGTACACCATTAATTCCTCATTAGTCCACCATTAGTCCCTCATTAGTCCACCATTAATTCCTCATTAGTCCACCATTAATCCACCATTAATTCATCATTAGTACACCATTAATTCATCATTAGTCCACCATTAATTCCTCATTAGTACACCATTAGTCCCTCATTAGTACACCATTAGTCCCTCATTAGTACACCATTAATTCCTCACTAGTACACCATTAGTCCCTCATTAGTCCACCATTAGTCCCTCATTAGTCCACCATTAATTCCTCATTAGTCCACCATTAATCCACCATTAATTCATCATTAGTACACCATTAATTCCTCATTAGTACACCGTTAGTCCCCCATTAGTCCACCATTAGTCCCTCATTAGTCCACCATTAGTCCACCATTAGTCCCTCATTAGTCCCTCATTAGTCCACCATTAATTCATCATTAGTCCACCATTAATTCCTCATTAGTACACCGTTAGTCCCCCATTAGTCCATCATTAGTCCCCCATTAGTCCACCATTAGTCCCCCATTACTCCCTCATTAGTCCACCATTAGTCCCTCATTAGTCCCTCATTAGTCCACCATTAATTCATCATTAGTCCACCATTAATTCCTCATTAGTACACCATTAGTCCCCCATTAGTCCACCATTAGTCCCTCATTAGTCCACCATTAGTCCACCATTAGTCCCTCATTAGTCCCTCATTAGTCCACCATTAGTCCACCATTAGTCCACCAATAATTCCTCATTAGTCCACCATTAGTCCACCAATAATTCCTCATTAGTACACCATTAGCCTAGCACATTTGGTCTGTTATTAGGGAGTGTAACCAGACTAGTTAACACCTCTCATATACATTTAAATTTAAACTTTTAACTTGTGGAAAAGATGATCTGTTTTTTTCTGTTTCTTTACAGAGAAAAGATTTTCTGTGTTAAATTTGGGGTTGGAAAACATTTAGTACAAACACATTTGCAAAATCACAGACACTTATTCTGGAGAGAGTCATGTTCTGGTTAGTTCAGATTAAAGTGTTTGGATTGATGGATGTTACCAGCCATGATTTATTTTCAGAACAGAATTAAGTAACACTTACAAACTGATCCATCCAACATGTTGAGAACATGCATCATGCACAGGAAAAAAAAGAAACCACAGACAGAAAGAAATAAAGTAAGAACAACAGACACAAGAAATGGTGAAGTAAAAGAACAAAAAACAGGTGCACCAAAATAAACTGGGTGCTACGATTCAATGGCTGCAAGCAGTCTAAGGAACATGCTAAACCCTGAACGGATCAGCTAGAAGGACGGAGGACCCTAAACTAAATGGCTATAAACAGGGGTGCACATAATTTTTCCATATAAGTACTCTGGTGTCTGGTACGCACATCTCCGTCCGTTGTTTTTTTGTTGCTGCTGCGCGTGTCACCAGTGTTGGGCATGTGTTGCGTGCATGTGTCTGATGTACTGTGATTGTGTGTGTGTGTTGCCATTGCTGTGCGCGTCAAAGGAGCTGTGCACCTGTTACCGGTGCAGTGTCGCTCGTGTGTTGGAGATGCAGTGTGTGTGTGTGTCAGAGGTCCTACCATGTGTGTCTACTAGCTTCAGAGGCCATGTGAGCACTCACTCACTGCGGATGTGAAGCTCGTCAGTCCCATCGGGACCGCAAAATCCTGGTCCGCAAAGGTGCATTCGACAGTCGGTTCTGGTACGCATGCATGATATCTGGTTCTCATGCGAACTGGTGGGCTAGTTATGTGCACCCCTGGCTATAAACCACTGCAATGACTGCCAGGGAGATTTCCACATACAGTGTGTGTATAATTACAAACATATGTGACAGCATTAACTACATCACAACAAAATGAATGAAGCCAATAAAAACATGTCAAAAAAAAAAAAAAGTTTGCACTAAGACCAATACAGAGAACGCCATGATGACACCTCCCCGCCCCTTGTTGTGTCTGACCGCTTCGACACTATTGTGTAGTTTGTGTTGACTGTGTGAATGTTGTTTTGGTGCAGGACACCACAGATCAAAGGGCAGAAACAACGATGGGGCGGAGACACCCTTAAAATAAAAAGTGAGTAGGATACTTTTATGCTTTGAACTATTATCTGTAATATTTCTGCTTCTCGTAGACATATTTCAACACAACCTCAAAGTTAATTTAAGATCAAAAGTGTGGTTTTAAAACAAACTAATTTCTACCAAAGTTATAGATGTAAAGGTGGTCACCCTGAGATAAGAGAGAAAGGCTTAGACCAGACAAACGGGGTCTTGGAGGGATTTTTCCCTGGGATTGTTTTTTACCTCTGTAACAGGAAGCATTTACTGATTATGTTTGTGCGTGATAATTAAAATTTGTTTTATTTCTTTAAATTTTTGATGAACCCAAGCACATTTTGTGTAATCTTGTTTACATGTTTATCAAATTTCATGCATATTGTTATTTATTGTGTTTTGAGACTCTTGTTAAACACTGATCTAGAGGTGCTAACGTCCCTCAGCACAAAAATGTTCCTATAGAAACCAATTCAAACCACATTATTTATTCTTTATTAAATGAAAACCTGCATCTTCTCATTCCTCCACTTGACAGATTTATTCCTGGTAATATCACTTTTACCATGTATGACAAATACATTTAAAAATACCCGTTTTCAACAGGGGGCAGGTTTATAAAGTTTAACAAACAACATTTCTAAACTTTTTATTGATTGTTATTTATATGAGGACGTAAATCTGCTTAACATGATTATTTTATGAAATATGGCACAATAATGGGAATAAATAAATGTTGCTGCTAATCTTTCATATTAACCATGCTGCAATAATTAAGTTTTTATGAGGTCTATTGAAAACTGATTTGTGTTTTTAGAGCATGAAACTCAGTTGCATCAGGACCAAAACTAGGAAATTTAGAGCGTAAAATGTTAAAAATGCATTGCTATTATTACTACTACTATTTGATTTGTATCAATAGGACTGATTTTGGTTTTTAAGGACAAAAAGAAATAAATGATAAAATTGTTAGGTGTGATGCATGGTGCATAACATCAAACTGTTGTTTCAAGCTGAAACATGGTTTGTTGTTATTTTGTTCTATAATATGACATCAGAATATTGTTTATGTAGTGCAGCATCTTTTATAGCAAACCGATTCTATAAAGTGAATTTATTCTTCTAATGTGTCCTTCTATTTAAAAACCCAGTCCTGACTGGAGCTCTTCTTTAAATTGGACAAACATCCAGTTCAACTTTGAACATTTTATATGCAAACAAGTCAAACAGCATGCAAACTGCCAGGAGGCGGAACAATGAATCTAATTGGTGTCACTTCTGTGTCTGAAAGCTTTATTAAGTTTTAAAAGGGCAGGAGATACGAGTGTTCCCTACTGGAACCTACGTTGACTGCTTACCTTCTTTGACAGGAATTGCTGGTTTCTTCTGCCTCAGACCCAGGAGGATGAAGAAGAGGACGAGAGGGATGAAAATTTCAAAGGCCAGCACCCACTGCACAAGGAAATGAAGGGAAAAAAAAGAAAAACTATTTTACAGTCTTGATGCGTTTGCAGTGGAACCATAAAAAGCTATTTATGACCTTTTACATAAAACCTACATTATTTAAATGCATCATTTCTCTATTTTGTTTTATTCCTGATGTAGAAAAATACACCTGTGCCTGACAGCTCAGCAGGTAAACAAGGACGGCATGAAGGGACAGGTCAGATGTTTTGAAGCAGGGAAAGGTCATGAACAAGATCTCAAGAATGGGGCGGTGATAGCTCAGTAGGTAGAGTGTTCGTCTGGCAACTGGAGTGTTCTGTTAAATAAAGTGAAGGAAGAAGAGAAAAAACATTGCCCTAACACTTTAAAATCTTCCCAGATTTATCCGATTAATCGAGTTAAGACCCCATAAGATTCATCGATGATCATTTGTGCAGCCCTACCCGAGACTGATTTCTGGGATCCAAAGAGTCCTGAGACACAATCCCATCCACAGGTTTAATTGAAAAACAAAAATACTTATCTTTATTACACTTAAGTACATTTTACCTAATACTGTAATTAAGAACATGGTGTATTTAAATGATCAGCACCTGATAGCAACACTGTCTCCACCCATCATTCCTGCTCCCTCTGCCCCAGGTAACACTTTTTTCAGCTGAATGAGGACAGTGAAGCTAGCTTCCATTAGCTTAGCATGCTAACCAGAGCGAATCTTATCCATAATGTTGTGAATTTAACACAAACACAGTGAACTTTCACAAAATGCACTCTAACAGTGCTTATATATCTGTAACAAGTTTAATATATTTGTTAACGTAACATTAAAATGACTTTTAAAGCGGCGCCTACCTCCACCTGCCTTCACCGCTGCTCTGGGTGGGGAGCGGTGAGCGCGCCTGAAGGACCCCTTGCATGCAGCTGCGCCAAATTACCAGTAGGTGGCTCCAAATAACCAACGATCACTTTACATCACTTTTTGAGAATTTCATTAACATTTTCATCTCTGTTACACACCCCTGTCTACAATGTTGGACAGAGGAAAAAGGTAGTGTGTGATGATAAATGTTTGCTCTTGTTCCATGACAACCTTTATCAAATCAAAAATATTTTATTAATCCTAGAGGATAATTTTTTGTATATGTAACTCAATGGTGTCCAATCCTGGTCCTTGAGGACTGGTATCCACCATGTTTAGAGGTTTATCTGCATTAACACACCTGATTTAAATCTGTGGGTGATTAAAGGCCTTCTGTGGCGGTTGTTGACATGTAGATCAGGTGATTCAACCATTGAACTGATATGTTGAAGCAAAAAAGCAACAAAAAATGCTGGATATCAGATACTGGATCAGGGGAATAGAGGCTGTCTACCATGTGAGAGATGCCATGTGTAGAAGTATACTTGGGCAATATATTGAACCTCCAACTGCCTCCCAGGCACCATCAAAAATGGCTGCCCTCTGCTCCTCAGGGTCAAATGCAGAGAAGAAAATCCACTATGTTGTATTGAGGCAAATACCACAAAATTTTCTAAATTCTGTCTGCTAGTATTGTCTGCAGAGAGATGATTGAGTCGGGATCTGATCCTGCAGCCACGTCTCAGTGGGATGCTAAATTCCAGATACTCTGGCTGGGTCCTCATCAGCACTTCAAACTCATCTATCTTGTTCATGATGTTCTCATGTTCACCATTATGATTGATGGGAGTGATGGTCTAAACTTCTTCCTCCTCTCTCTCTGCTTTGCTCCTGCTCTACAGCCATATGTCCTCCTCTTCGACTCATCTGGTAGTTTGTGTTGCAGTTAAGATCATACTTGAGTTGTTGAGATACGAATTAGCTGCTCCCTCTTATGAATCATAACAAATGGCAAAAAGTAGAAAAGTTTACACATAAATCCACCAAGCAGCACAGCGTTCAACTAAATCACTCAAAAATCAACAACTTCAACCAGGAACAATCAAGAAAAAAAAAAAACCTAAATGAATATCACTTGAAACAAAACAGAGCTGCTGAAGCAAGCTCTGTTCTAGAACCCACACACACACACACACACACACACACACACACACACACACACACACACACACACACACACACACACACACACAGAGTTACATTGTTGAATGTGAAGGTCACAATGAACAAATGACTGTTTTATACAAGAGTCCTCTGACATACTCAACAGGACCTCTTCTCAGAATCAGAATGTTTGGGTCACAACTAAAACCTCACAGTTTAACACATGAATAAAAGCTGTGGACACAAAACACCTTAGGAAACAATGTCAAGTAAAATGTGTTGATCAGTTGGGTGAAAGTCATGGCTGTAGTTTTACTAGTCTGGTCTAAATAACACAGTGAAGGTCTGTGTAACCAGCGCTGATCTGCAGTTTCCACAGATCCAAATTTACATGGTAGAGGTCAAATCACCAGTTTGCATATTACCAGGACCTCATCAGCTACTTTACATGTCGACGTCTTTACTTTGAATTCACAGTGGACATGAAAGAGCAACATAAAGTAGTCTTTCTGATCACAAACCCTTGTAAAATATCACATATTGATTTATTGAAGTGAGTCCTGTTAATCTACTGTTTAATCCCCATGGACAGGTTAGTCCCAGCAAGTCCCAGCAGGTCAAGTTACAGAGTGAAATCAATCAAGTGTTTCTGCATCTGATTCATCTCCAAACCAAAGATCAAACCACAGATGAATTCAACAAAGCATTAAAACACTGTTGACTTTAAATCAGGGATGTTAAGATCATGTTTTTTTTTTTTTTTGGCCTCTAGTCTGAGTCCGAGTCATTTGATTTTGAGCATCTACCAATACCAAGTCCCGATCTGACAATGTTGTTGTTATCAACCTCATATTACCTCCAGACCGCAGACATACTCAAGCTTTCTGCTTCGAGCTGCTTCCATGTTCTACTTGTCTGGCATTTAACCAATAGCGTTTCTCCAACAAAGTGATGTCATGCCACAAGCATTGCTGTTTCTCCGCCAGACCTATTTTTGTTCCAGATGAACAAAATATGTCATGTTTAGCAGAATCCTCAGCCTCCTTAACCCAGTAAATTAACCGTTAGCTCCCAAGTAGTCCACTGGAGTGAGAGGGGGTTTGCACAGTTTGGTAAAAGAAGGAAAGACTAAAAGACACACTACTGCTGATGTCTTTATTCACAGAGTAGTTTAAATATGCTGACATTTTGTTCGTTTTCTTAAATAAGCCACTGACTGACGTGCACACCAACTCATCTTTTCCATCACTTCCTGTGCATTTTCACTGCGTCGCCATGCTGCCTCAGATTCCTGGTAGGACAAAGTCGTCTTCGTGAGCTGACACAAGCAAACACACCGACACGGTGCCAGAGGACGAGCACTCAGCAGAGCGCTTACAGACCACAGGGAACAGCTGTCACTTGTGTCCTTGTCCTCTCGACTGATACAGGGCAGTCCAGCTTCACCTGTCGCTTAAGCAGCAGGTCGCAGAGTTCAGGAAATCTATGAAAACTCCACCTCTCAACCTCCAGGACTGAAAGGGTCTCCTACAGAGCTTGGAGCCAGAAACCATCAGAGGTCTAGTAGAGTGTGAGCCCTGAAAGGTGAGAAACCTGGTCAGGTTTATTTAGGTAGTCATAATAAATAATTAACGCTACACTATGTGGGTTATTCTGTTTTATTATCAGGAGGAACAGCTTGATCATGCTCACCTCTCCCAGATCACATCTGTTGAACTCCTTAGATAAATATTTAAAGACCACCTGTAACCAAGTTATAGTTTATGTCTTTATTAGAAAACTAACAGCAAATCCAGGAAGTGCATTTAATGGTGGCAAAGGTCTGCTTTATTGCTTTATCTGATCCTCTTTATGGGAACTGACTACATGCATCCAGTTTATTAAAAATATTGGAACTTTAAAATGTTAGTGACACAGCAACTGCTCTTCAGCACACTGATGATTAATCAGAAGACTGAAAATAACACTGGTTGGTCAGCATGATCACAGAAGAGTCAGGAGTTTTAAATGATTAGATGGACCAGAGACAGAGTCCAAAGACCTGGTGGACCACTTTGTGGCATGGTGACAACAATCATCTTATGTTAAAGGTCAACAAAACAAAGGAGATGATTGTGGATGTTAGAAGAAGCAGGAATATGTCCAACACTTTGTCCATCGTGGAGAAGAAGTGGAGGTGGTGGAGGAATCTAAAGACCTGGGTGTTGACCTGGACAGCAGACTGGACTGGAGACAGAGTGAAGCTGTTTACAAAGAGGGGCAGAGCAGACTGGACTTCTGGAGGAAGCTGAGATCCTTCAGGGTTTGAAGCTAAATGTTCCTGATGTTCTATCAGTCTGTTGAGGAGAGTTTGATCTGATCAGCAGCATCAGAACCAGAGATCAGCTGATAAAGAAGGAGGGGTCTGTTCTGGGGACTCTGGAGCTGATTGGACAAAGGAAGACGCTTCATAAAATGAAGAACATGATGGACAACCCTGAGCATCCTCTACACAAGACAGTAACTCAACAACAGAGTGTCTTCAGTCAGAGGTTCTTCAGATCTGCTGCAACAGAAGATCCTTCCTGTCCATCACAGACCACTACAGGAGATCCTTCCTGTCCATCACAGACCACTACAGGAGATCCTTCCTGTCCATCACAGACCACTACAGAAGATCCTCCCTGTCCATCACAGACCACTACAGGAGATCCTTCCTGTCCATCACAGACCACTACAGAAGATCCTCCCTGTCCATCACAGACCACTACAGGAGATCCTTCCTGTCCACAGCTAGAACCTGATACATTAATCTATGAAGAAACTGAAACAAGTTCATTTCTACATGTGTTATGACGAGTTACTAAGAAAACTAATTTTCTGGGATTAATAAAGTATTTTTGACTGACAAAACAATAAAAACTGCACAGAGCAGAACAATGTTCAGAGTGAATGGCTTTAAAAGTAGAAAATGTCTTTTAGGCTGGCAGGTTGTGCCTGTAGGCTTTATGGCAGATGAGAAGAAGTTGGTGCTGGAAAAAGGGCTTCAGACAGCCAATGAATTATTGAGAGCTTTCCCTTTCCTCGAGGGAGTTGCACCAGAGATGGGTTTAGACTAAATCCATGAATGAAAAGGGAGGGGAAGGATGCTTGTCTTTTGGATTGTTTTTACAAAAGAAGAACTTTGACCTGAAAGCAATCACTGAAGTAAAACATCACAAAAGTAAGGGAAATAGAAAGAGTGAAAGGACATAGTCATTATTTATGAAAACATAACATTTTCCCTCTGATCGTCTGTGTAAAGTCTAAATAGAGATGTGGATCTCATTTTAAACTCTCAGCCTGGCAGCAACACGGTGGCTGTGTGCAAGTTCAGGGGCTGCATCCTTCATCAGCTGTATCTGAAGGCCGATTACGTCACAGTGACGCAACAAAAGCTGTCCAAATTCTAAGACTCCTCCAAACGGTTTGTTAGAGAACATTAGAAAAGTTTAAAGCAGGTTCAGGTTATAAAAATCAAATCCAAGGCTTTAAACATCTCACAGAGCTCAGTTCAATCAATCACTAGAAAATGGAAAGTGTTAGGGTACAACTGCTACCAAGACATGGACGTCCACCTAAAACGGCCCTCCAGCCTTACACGGACTTTGTTTTGTTCTCATAACAGTGTTTGTGCACATTGACCTGCACGGTTCCTAAACGGGGTGTCCAGACTTTTCAAGACGAGGGCCAAAATCGCCAAGTTAAAAGTCCTCAGTGACCACAAAATTTAGATTTTTATCATTTGGAAAAATGCAAAAAATGTTTCGATTGTGAATGTTATTTTTACTGAATGCAACATTTTAATGGACCGAACACAATATTTGCTTTCTTGTAGAAAAGGATCCTTCATTTTTGTAAATAAACATGGGTCAAGTAGGTTTTCCTTAAAAAAAAAAAAGCATCCGATTTCTTGGATTTGATTGGTCGACTGTTTTCTAGTTTCTTGGTCCTGAGAAATAATTTGAGTCCATATTTATTATTAAGTTTCTTGAACGGTGCTCACAAGAGTGCTTTGTAGTAAAAGTCAATGAGGGTTGGGGGTTTTATTTATCAGGAAATTAAAGTAAAATAAATCATTTGAGTAATAAAAGATGGATTTAACCTTTAACATCTAAAAAGGATATATAGTGCAATTGTATTTATTGTTCTTCTGTATCACTTTAGTAAAAATCCGAACCCAAAAATGTTAAAAATTCATTTATTATACATGTATTTATCCAAATAACTTTACCTGCTTATTTAAATTAAAAAACAGCTCCTTTTTCTCCAAGTCCAACATAGCGGACCGATGCCAAAGTGGCCCAGCGGTGAGCAGCGTGTTCTGCTCTCGTCATCAGTTCTGTGGACAGCTTTAATGAGGCCGAACTGGGGCAGGATGATTATAAATCTAGACAGAAATGACGCAGCTGCTGCTATTATTAAAACAGAAGCTTTCCAGTGTATTTATTGTGCCTGATCAGAGTTTCGTGTCAGCAGGTAGACCTGCTAAAAATACACCCCATTTCAACTAAACACAAACCCAAACTGTACCAGTGCTGGCAGAACACAACGTTAGCTTTTAGAAGCGTCAGAGGAATAGGGTGATGGACAGGACTCAGGATTTCTGAGGGCCAATAACAGACTGTGTAAGGATTAAAGGCTCAGTCACATGGAGTCATAGTAGAGGTCAAAACGTCGGCTCGAACAGACACAAATATGAAGGGTTTTGTTGGCCCTTTTATATTAATACACCCTCCACAGGCTGTATACTGTAAAGAGACGGTGTCATATAGAAGTGACCGCCTCCAAAGTGAATAATCCCTAAACTAATCACTTCTTCTGTGCAACTGCAACAGTTTTCCAACAATTACATTAATAAATATTACAATAAGTTGTATTGCTTTTACTATCACGTTATATCGCAAAATATTTTATCGTTGCCCCTGTATCGTGATTCATATCATATTCCCAGACTCTTGCCAATACACACTATTGAGCTGAGGTGAGCAATCCTGGTCTTCAAGAGCCACAGTCCTGCATGTTTTAATTGTTTCTCTGCATAAACACACCTAATCTGAATTAGTGGGTGTTTAAGAGGCTTCTGATAACCTTGAAGGCACACCGAGTTGGTAATTTAAATTCAACACTTAAATCAGGTGTGTTGAAGCAAGGAATCTGCTTAAACATACTGGATACCAGCCCTCAAGCTCCAAGACTGCCCACCTCTGTTCTAGAAAGACCTCAAACAGGAGAAAGACTGGCTTTATTTTTATGGTTGAATGTTCAGAAAATAGGATTAAATGTTCAAAAAATTCCTTCAAGTCAAAGACTACCATTTAATTTCATTTTGCTTGATGCAAAGTAGTGTCGGTGCATCCCTATATTTAATGTTTCATAAAATCCTTTTTATTTCTAAATCTGTTTTATGATGCAACTACATGTATTTTATCTCAGTTCTGTCTCACGAATCATATGTTGAATTTACCCTTTAAAAAACCCATGAACCACTCAACAGAGCACATTAGTCTCAATGTTATAAGTTATAAGGTCGCAGCCCTCCGACACACGCGCAGCACCAGAGACACACACATGCATACCGGCAACATGCGCGCTCTCAGCACCGGCAACATGTGCGCACAGACACATGCGCAGCACCAACTACTAACGCGTGCAACACATCAACACACACACAACACCTCCAACACACACAGATGCGCAGCACCTACGACACACTCCTTGAGGGCACTCCACGCAGCACATTCCAACACACACGCAGCACCTTTGACACACACTGACAGACACGCAGCACTTCAGAAGCACACATGCTTGCAGCACCTCCGACACAGACGCATGCACAGCACCAGCGACACACACTGGTGGCAGCTTATCTCTCTCTCACACACACACACACCAACGAACTAACGGAGATGTGGTGCGCACCAGACATCCGCACCAGGTTCTAGCTTGAGTCCCTCGATAGAAACTAGTGGTGTCAAATTATCGTGTTAATTGTGATCAATTAATTACAGACATATTCAGCTAATTATGCTTTTTAATCGTGTTAATCTAATTTCTAATCTCTTTACTGTTTCTGCATGCAGGCTTCTGTTATAGTGGTGTGAGTGTGCTGAGCTGGGCTGCTGGTGATGGTTGTATGTCACTGAGCAGCCCTGTGGAGCCTGGAATTTCCCTATTTTGGGATCAATGAATATTGTAAGTCAAAACCCACCAATGTGGCTTAATTGAAAAAGGGAGCAAATATTTTTCTCAGCACTATAATACAGATGGACAGACAGAAGCAGGGTAAAGCCCAGCTAGAACTGATGATGAGGGTGAAGGAGGAGTTTATCTTGTTGGTGGAGTGAACATAACAAGATCATAGGTGGTCATAAACAGCTGACAACATAAATATTACTAGTCATAAATATACAGGAAATCACCTGCAGATTCATGGATGGCCTGAAATTGATCAAGTTCAGTCTTTTCACCAATTATTATACATCAACAATATAATGATCACCTAGTTTAAGACATCATAGCATCAAAACTAATAAATATATCAGGTGAAGGTGGGTGTGTGGTCTGCTCTAGATTTGGGGTCTAATTTCATCTGGTTGGTAAATGAAGTGATGCCACCATTTAGCTTCAGCTGCTAAAAATGAAAATGACAAGAAAGCATTTCGACTCATTTAGTTTTTGTTGGCTGGAAAAGGCCAGTGTAGAAAATACCCGGTTCAGTTCCTCCATGAGCTGAGCCTCTGATGGTTTAACATCCTGACAAAGCTTCTGTGATTAATAATGTCACGCTGTCATTAAGCTGTCTGTTAATCCACGCAGAACAAACAATGCTGTTTAGATAAGGTCTCTTGGTTTTTTCCATTAGCATCTAGAAAGCAGAACAAAGGTGTTCCTTTCAAACAGCCATCAGGAACTAAACCATTTTCTAACCCACTGCCTTAGATGGACAAGTTTAAAATCGATGAATATTTCTCATGAAAATAAATTTAAGTGAGGAGATGACAAACGTGAATATGCGCTGCAACGTTTATTTATTTATTCTTGTTTCATTTTTTGTCCTTCATAGTGCAGAAGACTCCTGTAAAATAAGACAAAGTAGGTTTGTACCAGAAAGCTGTTTGGGTTAGGCAATATCATACCGCTTACAATATACCATGAAAAAGATTTGATGAGGTACAACGATGTACTAGAACAATAAATACACTAACTGTTGACATGTGAGTGGGCGGAGCCACACAGTCTTTGAAATTAATGCAACAAAACTTTGTAGCCACCAAAGAGAAAAGAGAGGATAAATAGCAGGACAAGGTGCAGTGAGTGTGTTCAGAGCGTTTGATCTGTCATAATATCAACGTTTAGTCCAGGTCCAGGACACGTCGTGATGGTTAGCACGGTTAGCATTTAGCTAACAGTCATCTGGAGCTCCTACAAGAACAGCTGCTTCAGAACAACATGTCAGCATGACAAGAGCCAACAGTTTGTTTCTAATCATCTGAGGAAACATTCCCCCAGCAGTAGAGCAGCCATACAGGTAAATGAGCTCACCTGTATGGAAAGTCCTTATATCAGATAATCAACTGCACTTAAAAACTATATGGCAGGCCATGGTTTATCAGTCATTTACCCACACTATTCTAACATTCTCTAAACATTTTAGGGTGAGTTCTTTACTAAAGCAAGGTGTAACAAAAAGTGAACATACAAATTTTCAAATGAAAAAGCTAAAAGTGATAATATGCAACTGTTTCATATTTTTAAATATTTTCCTTGAGCCAGTATGTGCTAATATGACCCTTTACAAAGTTAATGAAAAGTCACTTAGCCCCATCTGGTGATTACAGCCGGAAAACCACGATTGCAAGATCTCCGTCGCCGTCCCGGTACCCAGGAAGTCACGTGTCTCACGAGGGTTAGGCTAACCCTATGTGGCTAGCTGTTATGCTAGCGCTGGAGTGTTTTTAGCTCATGATTCCTGATTTTTTTTCAATCTCTCCCTGCTTGAACACAGCTGATTTCTTTGAAGGAGTAAATAACCGCTCCTGTAGAAAGCTATGAAGGCTGAAGAGACATTTCAACAGGTAGATATTGGCGTTTAGAAGCTGAAACGATCTGGTAACTTGTTTAATGCAGTAATTTAAAACAGACACCAGAGGGAGCCCAAAACAAGCAAAACCGCATATTATCACTTTAAATAGAATAGAAAGTACTGTATAAACAGCTGCGATGGACTGGCGACCCGTCCAGGGTGTCCCCCGCCTCTCGCCCCTTGACCGCTGGAGATAGGCACCAGCTGCCCCGCGACCCTCTGTGGAGGATTAAGCGGCTACAGAAAATGGATGGATGTATAAACAGGTTTGTTGGTAAATCAAACCACAAACCCTCACTGACTTAAAGCAGACTTCTCAAAATAACTATTATCATTATAAATACATCACCAAAGTTATTTTCACCATGAGATGTGGATCTCATGGTGAAACCAAATCCATGTTCTGATGATATTTTAACCCTTTCCTTTCCTTGTATTTTAACCTTGCCTTGTGATCAATCAGGACTTTTTTAGTATTTATTAATTTACTTATTTTATTATCCATGAACAATGCCAGGATTGTAAAGATGCTGATGTCATCACATTATCTGATCATCTGAATGAAACAGACCTAAAAAAATGTCATAATAAAACCAAATGATCTGTCTTATTTAACAGTGTTAAAATGGTCACGTCAAACAGGAGGTGAAGATTCCAACTTTAAGATCAGAATGACTGATGGATAAAAGTCTGATTATTATATGACCTGCTGTTGGGGCTTCAAATTTTAATACCTTATCAAAACTATTTGATTTTGAAAAAAATTCATCATATTACTTAATTCAATACATTAACTGGAAAAATTGAGAAATAAAAGGTCTGACAGCCTCTTAGAGCCACACAGAATGAAAATATCAAGGTTTCAGTTGAAATGTTGAGAAAAAAGTCAAAACCTGAATAAAGTAAAATGTCTCAAAACAATGAATTATCTTCAGATGAAGTCCAAATACTGCTTCCAGAAAACCCAACTTGTGACTACAGCTGGGGCTGAAAGGCTTTCAGCAAATAAACAGGTGATAAAACCACCTGAGATCTACAACGTCTCTGATTGGCTGAACAGATGCTTATCTACACTGAAAGACAATTAGCAAATATATGTTAAAGACCATGTTTGAAAACTAATCAGACTCATCGGTGGACAGTTAAATACATCCACATGTTTCCATCTGAGGGGCGATGCATTTGTTCAAATGATCCATCAGGATCTTTTATGTAAATAAAGATATTTGATGTCAGGATGACTTCCATTATGCTGGGAATTAGGCATTTTATCAATATAAATGTTAAGCTAATAATAACTGTGTTATGATTGCCTTAAATCATGGGTAAAACATGCTGACAGATATTGATCCAGTGGACGTGGGGCCCGTCTAGAGGGTTCATACATTGGGCCCAGGATTCTGTGCATCACCCCTGGACCCTGGCATAGAGAAACCTTCACAGACCCAGGCTGGTTTCCAGGTCCGCCTCAGTGTGGGATCACCTGTCATTTGTCCACAAACAGCAACCTGTTTGACTGCAGGGCTGCTCTTCCTCCTCCTCCTCCTCCTCCTCACCAAACTAACAGAGCTCTCATTATCCTGCTGCTTTTCTACACTGAGATGTTCTAGATCAAATAACAGCAGCGGCCAATGCAGCAAACAGCAGACCGAACCGAACCGAACCGAACCGCTGGTGATGCGCACTGATCTTACCGGCCCCCGCCTCTTCAGAGAGATGTTCTTCCACAGGAGAAGATGGAGCTGGTGTAGGAATCCCATCTCTGCTTCACTCCGTCCCTTTTACAGAACTACACCGGCGGCCTGCGACTCAGTAACCGGGGCATAGCTGTCCCTTTTCCGCGCATCCCGTCCGAGCCTGGCACGGTGTGACCGTGTCGGCCTGACGCTCCGAGGCGTTTCCCCACCGAGCAGGTCTGGTCTCCCCGGGACAGCTGCACCTGGGTCCGGCCGAGTTCCGGGCTGGCTGCGCTCTCCTGCGGAGTTCCTCACTCCGGTTACACCGCGACGCTTCGGGATGAAGCAGCAAGGAACTGTGGGAGCAGCTGGAGCGTTAGATCACCTCGGTCACCACTTCCGGTCCAGACCAGCCAATCAGAAGCTGAGTAAAAACGCTCACATCGAAAGGACTAAATAAATCATTGTTATTATTATTAAAATACAATCAAATACTGTAATATAATAATAAAATAAAGTCAAATAAGTACAAATATTAAATACAGTCAAATAAATGATAATAATATAAAAAATACAGGAAAATAAATAAACAAATAAACATAAACAACAATAAAAATAACATTTAAAAACGGTGGTAAATAAATTATAATATAACAATAATAAAGGTTAAAAATACAGTCAAATAATAATAAAATACTGTCAAAACAATGATAACAATTACAATGAAATGAAAGCAAATAATAAGTTATAGTCAAATAAAATAATATTAATTAAAATATTAGGTCAAATAAGAAGTGGTATTAAAATACAGTCAAATAAACACATAATTAAAATAAATATTACCAATATTCCAGTCAAAATAACAATTATAGTCAAATAGGTAGTGATATTAAAATCCTGTCAAATGAACAAATCATTATTAAATGCGTTCAATCAAATATATAAATTAAAATATTAATAAAATAAAATATTAAAAATACAGTCAAATAAATAATATTAAAATAAGTTAAATAAACATTATATGTAACAATTCAATACAATCTGAAGTTAAGTTACTGTATTACAGTAAAAACAAAACTAATTAATAATAGAAAAACGCAGTCAAATAAAAAAATATCACAAACAAATACTGTCACATCAAAAGAACAATAATGATTATATTAACAGTTATAACTGTTACAGTTTTTCTCAGTAACTTTGGCGCATTTCTCACAACAGAATTAAAGTTTCCACCAAGACATTTCTCAAAACAAATAGTGCAAACTGAAAAACATGATAGATAACCTGCGAAAGCAAGTCACTTTCTCAAAACAGGAAGTTCTTGCTTCAAAAGCAAGTTTCTTCATCAAAATGGATTGTTTGCTCTTCCAAAGCAAGTCTTTCTGTCAATGAAAGTGTCAGTGTTGTCAAAATGACAAGTTCTGACATCAGCATCGTATAAACAGTCACATGGTTTAGTCATGTTTTCATTGAGACAGATGACTCTGGAAGTGCTGCCCAGTGGAAAGTCCAGACAGCGTTACAGACCATGTATGGCATTTAGAAAACTAGAAGTAAAAGAAAGATCAAGACACTGAATATACTTTACTTACTGTATTTTTACAACTTTTCACAGCATTGTGCAACTGAAAGAAAAACATTTACAAAGAATAAACTCCCTTTGGCTCAGTAAACCAGACTGTAGTTTAGAAACTGAAGATCCTGTAAACCAGACGGTGCTGCAGATCAGTCATGGACATCTAGACGCTCCGTCTGTCTGGACACATATTTCCATCTACATCACAGTGAATGTCAGCTCTGTCAATGCACAGAGGAAAGTTTCTTCTTGAGTGCTGAATCCACCCTCTGCAGGACTCTGCTGTGATGTCATCACGAGCTGTATCCATGGCTGCTCTCAGGGTCATTTGGGTCTGTGGACGCCGGTCATTTATCTTCCACCTCCAGGAAGAGAAAAACTCCTCAATCGGATTCAGGAATAGAGAGAAGGGAGGAAGATACTCCACCAGCATCCTGTCATGTGCTGCAAACCACTGGCTGACAGCAGACTGGTCTCACTGGTAGCAATAAATGTTCATACAGCCTCTAACTCAGTGTAAGATCAGGTTCACCTGAGAAAAGTTATTTATGGACATTTTCATGGAAACATTACAAAGATTTAGAAACTGGATACAAAATGTTTGACAGCATGATCAACACAATTGTGTGCAATGACACAATCAGTGAAATGAAGATTATTAGTTGTATGAACAATGACTACTCAGCCGCTACAAGTAGAGTTCATTTTGACAGACATGATAAAAGCAAATGAAAAAGTGATCATTTAGCAGATATTTGTACGAACTCAGTCGCTTCATGTCCAAAACCAGTGACCATTGGATGAAACGAACAGGAAACTGACACTAGGTTGAGCCCAAATGACTACATGTTGTGATGGTTGAACTAACTGTTGTGCAAACTTTAATTCTGTTGTGAGAAATGAGCCAAAGCTATTGAGAAAAACTGTAATCAGAATGTAAAATCACTTTACAATACACACCAGCAGGGGGTGCTAAAATAGTGAGTGAAAACATCAAAACCAACCAAGAAGAAAGAATTCACTGGAACTATTTTCATATTTTTTATTGTACTGTTTTTTAATCTTTATTTTGACCATTATAAAAGAACAATTACGATATAAATCACGTGACCAAACCCCAAACATGATGTCAGGGAGAGAAACAAACTAAAACAGAATCAACTGTTTTTCTGCAATATTGAACAATTTTCATTTAAGGAAAAGATTTGTTTGAGGACCAGCTGGTAAGAGAGATGTGCAAATAAAAAATAGCTCAATCAATAACTTTATGTTTATCTATTATTATCTACATTTTAGTCACTTTCTTTTTTTAAAACATTACAGTAACAGGGCACACTGAACTGAATGATGCAGGTCACTTTTCTTCTTAGCCACTTGGAGATGGATGGGTCGTAAACACCTGTTGAGTTTCCAGGCTCTCTGATCAGACTGATTAGGGCAGCGGGTTGATAAATGAACTGGAATAGGAAAATGTTCTGGTTTGACAGCAGGGGGGGGGGGATTGTGGAGACAGTGACTCTAGGAAGAGACGTAGATGTTGGTTGAATTGGTGGAGGACTGTAAGGGGCAACGGCATTTGGAGTGGTGGTGAGACCGAAGGCTGAAGAAGGTGTAGATGACTCAGATGTAAACAGTCATGTCTGTGAAGAGGTGTCCACCATACTGTAGTGTTGGGCAAGTTACTTCAAAACTGTAATGCATTCTTTATTACTTGTTACTGTCATTTTAAAGTCATTTGTTTACATTACAATGTTACTGTTTTTTAAATGTAAGGCATTATTACACTATGTTTGCATTACTTTTAGTTACTCTCACCAAAATAACTGTAAATATGGATTTGACCATAAATGTAGCTCATGACACTCAGTGAGCTCATTCCACATCCAGTGGAAGGTGATGTGATGGATACATGTCCAACTATCTGGATATTAACCCATCCATCCATCTATCTATCCATCCATCTATCTATCCATCATTTATCATCCATCCATCATTTATCATCCATCCATCATTTATCATAAATTCTTCCATCATTTATCCATCCATAATCCATCCATCCATCTATCCCTCCATCCATCTATTCATCCAAATCTCTCCATATATCCATACCTATCATATATTATTCCATCATATCTATATGGAGTATATTTAAATCTACACAGTAAAAACACCAGAGTAAAATCAACTCTAGAAGAGTAAAATAAACTCTCTAGAGTCTGTTGTTTTTACTGTGTATAAACATATCTCTCTCTCTGCACAAGCTCCTTATTCATTCGTTTGACTGAATCCTACCTCCACCTGTCTGCTCCTCCCTCCTGCAGCAGACTCTGCATGACTCTGCTTTCCTCTGCTCAGGGCGCGCGAGAGAGCGAACTCTCCAACTTCTGACGTGAATAATAGAGTGACTGTTAGAAGACAAGTTAATGTGGCCCAGAGTGAGTGAATGACCATGCAGGTTGTTCCTAAAGGGCTCAGGTCCAAAAACCACAACCTCTGTCATGAATGAATTTAAAAATAGAAAATAAAGAGTCATCCAGGTTTTATGTCACTGTGATTCACTGACTGCATTCATCAGGTTTCATTGATAAATAGAACTGAGTGTCCCAAGATGACCCAATGGAAGCATATAAAAACTATTAAACCAAACGCTGAATCCTGGGGAACTCCGGTGCAAGAGGAAGATTCAAGTACTTGTACTTCCCTTGTTGTGTCCCCTGTAAGTTTCCTGTATGTTCACACACAGTTACTTGACTTACAACCCCTAACACCATCATTGTAAGCCTCAGTCTGCACACTCCTCTGAACTGGGTGCTATGGTGGTCGGCACTGGAGATCTCTCGTAGACGACACTAAAACTCATTAGTCATGACTTGATGTTTTCTGTCCTGCAGTTTATAGTGAAACACAGCTGATTGGGTTGTGGGGTGTACACATGAGCAACCAGTCCTATGGTGGGATGAGAGTTTGATATTTGTCGTATGTGTTTCTTAATAAAATTAATGAAGTCTAGCTCCATGACTCAAGCTTTCTATGGTCAATATTAAATGCATAATCTACTCACTGTAACATCAGAATCGAACCTAGATATCCCTGTAAACACTAAAAAGGTGATAGTAGCAGAGGGTTTCCTCCGTGTAAAACTTACCAAACCTAGTAGTGAACTACAGAAGTATGTGCCAATTATAAACCATAAAAATAGAGTTTATAAACGCTACAGTTACCAGTCAGGTTCCCCCCTCACCAGGTCACCAGAGACAATGTGTTCTGTGTGCAGCTGAACATCTTCGTATGTCTTTCTGCAGTGAGTGAGGTGACACCTGGCTCTCTCAGCGATCCTCACTGTGTTCGGTTTGGACAACAGAACATCTTCCCAGTGAGGTCAAAACCAGCACCTTCCTGGTTTTACTGGAAGTGTTCCTGCAGTAGTTGGAGAAGATGTGATAGGGAACAGGACACAGGATAGAGAACATCTTTGTTTTTAACATTTTGACCAAATCTACTATAGATTCTGATACTTCTGTGTCGTCATCCTTAACTTGATCAAAGGCTCTCTGTAAGACCTTCCATAAAGTTGATCTAATGGATGGAATCATCTGGGTTAGGTGTTGGCTTTGACTATCTTAGCAACAACAGATCCATTTGTGCTTTCTGCTCATCCTGCTGATGATAGCTGTAATGAAATCTTTGTTATGACAGTTTAACCATGATCTGATTTGTGAAATGTGATCTAATAATCAATCAATAATTGGTTACTGGGGAAAAAACAACATGTTATTTTTTTGTTAGTTTTTGTTCTGATCAGGTAAAATGTGTTATCTACAATATTTTGAACACAATAAAAATCATTTTAAAAAAAAGGATGTTTGTTGATCAAAACTCCAAGTATTCAGTTTGGTTTTGAAGTGTTTTTTCTCCTTTTAAATCTGTAAATAAAATCAGGACAAAGAAACAAAACAAACACACTTCCTGTCTTCAGTGTTCATGAATCATTTTCAGCCTGTCCTGACTGCTTCAGGCCAGCAGAGGGCACTCAATGCACATTTTACACAACAATAGCACGCTGTTAGTCAGGTGCATCAACACAAAGACAGTCATGTTTGGGAGATAACTGAAATGTTCAATCAGGTCAAAGACTTTCACAAAAAGATGGGCAGAAGTTTCACAAACAATTCAGTTTTAAAGACTGGGATTACACTGGATGGCTCCAGAGGAAAAAGCTTTAATGGAGCCAATATGTCAGTAAAGGTGAAAGAAGAGCAAACTCACATTTTATAAACTAACCCACTTGTTCATGTTTATTCACTTGGTTTTGATCCTAAGCACCTTTCAGGCATGTTGTCGTCCGTCCGTGGGAGGATGGATCCAGAGATACACACACATGCATGGGGAGAGCAAGTTCACACAGAAATGCCACAGCCTGGATTTGAACCTTCAACCCTTCTGAGGGGCAGCAGTGATACCAACTGTGCAGCCCAAATGTGTGACAGCCAGGTACTAAATAAGTGAAAATGGGGGCCCACCTGCAGGGCCCAGAGTCTGTGCTGAACCACTGACCACACGTCCATTTTGAGTCACGGTACTCAAAACAAGCGAACGTTATGATCAGGCCTCAGAGCAGTCAGCAGGTTGCAGTCAGTTGGGAGGTGTCTGTGCAAAAGTTCATGTCCAAAATTCTGTGTTCCGAGGTCTTTAGCATAAATTACAGTTTTGAGACATTTCATAACATTTGTTAGTCTCAATGAAAAAATATTTTGTGCTTCAATATTAAGAAGCTTTAAATCTTCATTATTTTGTTTCTGCTTTATATTTAAATCCCAGAAATTACATATGTTGTGTCATGACCGGGGTAGTGCAGGACCCAATCACAGAGGACAGAGGCAGGAACATGAGGTTAAACACAAAACAGCTTTATTGCTGGCTGGACTCAGAAGACACAGGATACAGGACACAGGACACAGGACACAGGACACAGGACACAGGACACAGGACACAGGACACAGGACACAGGAGGCTGGGGATACAACACAAGGAACCAACAGGGAGTGACTGAACTAAACAGCACATATAGGGAGGGAGCTAATCAAGTAAACGAGACGCACCTGGAGGGGATTAGTGCAGGACACAGGAGGAGGAACACAGGCACGAACTGGACACAAGGGGGCAGAACATGACATGTTGTTTCTTAAGGTAGAGAGTTTGACTTTAAAAGGTCTGCTGTACCTGGAGGTATCACACCTGTGTGTCTGGATTTGGGGTTTTCATTATTTGTCGCTATAATCATCAAAATGACAAGAAATTAAGGCTTGAAATATTTCACTCAATGTGTCATGAATCTATATAAAACTTTGTCAGGAACTTCCTGACATACAGAGACGGAGACATTTTCCTAACAACTGAATAACAGAGAACACAACCAGTCTGACACTCGGCTCCAGACTGAGGCTATAGCTTTAGATGACCTGCGGTGTCTACTTGATTAAATTGTTAAACTTGAACCGAACAAATGAAGAAGTAAAATTCAATAAACAGAAAACCAACACATTAGTGCTGCCTGCTCCAAGTTCTACACAAAGCAAAAGTCCAACAAAACTAAAGTCAGTTCCTGTTACTTTACAGTCATAAATTCACTCAAATATTCACATGACATGGTGAATTTACAGTGTCCAGTAAAAGAGATTTCTTTAACTTTATTACTTAAAATTGATTCGTTAGGGAGACCCCAAATTTGATTCCACCTCAAATCCTTAATCTAGGCGTTCTAAACGTTAACGGCGGTAGGGTCAGAGGTCAGCTCCTGTTGAAATAAAGCTCTAATGTTTTGATGACCTTTTTAATGCTTGAAGACATTTTTATTGGTGATTTTAATAAAAATTCAGTAATAAACAAATCTGTACTGTTTTCTTACAAATGAGGACTCAGCATCACAGATACTGGTTTTCTTATTCTGACAACCTGAACTGGAACAAAACAGAATTACAGATGAATATTGTTTTAGTGATACAATGAATGGGTTTACATTTTAAATCCTACATAGAACATATTATGTAAAGCTTGCTCTGGAAAGGTTTAAGTTGAATATTTGATTGATTAGTTTTTCAGCCTTTATTTAACCAGGAAAGACCCTTGAGATTAAAAATCTCATTTCCCAGCGTGTCGTGGCCGAGGCAGCAGCTCAATCAGCACGACTCCCATCCAGTAAACAGTTTACACATCAGAGAAAAACTAAAGCACATTTAGATGATCAGCAATACAAACTACAGGGAATCAGATGAAAAACTCTGTCGTTTTGTGCAGCTGAGTCGGTAACAGAAGATCAAAACATTTACATCCAGATGTCTGAGTGTCTAAAATGTGTAAACGCTGTTTAAATTCATTCAGTGATACGAGTGCAGAGCGATTAGGATTTCTGTGGTTTGAGCAGAGAAACAACCCCACACCTATTATGTAACTATAACTGCACTGTACATTTTCATCAATAAAAACAGGTCATCAAGTTTGATTGGATGATAAAGATGCTGTTTTACTTTAGTAAGAATTACATTGACAGATCTGTTATAGTTCTAATGCAACTTTTCATATTATTTGGCAAAATCAATAAAAACAAATTGAAAAGGTCTAACAGGAAACACGATGTTTTAATTTTTATCTGACCTCTAAATATTTTACAATTGATGTGTTAATGTAAAAAAAGTGACTAAAATGTAGATAATATTAGATAAACATAAAGTTATTGACGGACCTATTTTTTATTTGTACATCTCTCTTACCAGCTGGTCATCAAATAAATCTTTTTCTTAAATGAAAATTGTTCAATATTGCAGAAAAACAGTTGATTCTGTTTTAGTTTGTTTCTCTCCCTGACATCATGTTTGGGGTTTGGTCACATGATTTATATCATAATTATTCTTTTATAATGGTCAAAATAAAGATTAAAAACAGTACAATAAAAAATATGAAAATAGTTCCAGTGAATTCTTTCTTCTTGGTTGGTTTTGATGTTTTCACTCACTATTTTAGCGCCCCCTGCTGGTGTGTATTGTAAAGTGGTTTTACATTCTGATTAATGAAGCAGACAGGCCGATCATATGAGTGATTATATAATATTGTATAGATTGTCAGTCTTTGAGCATTTTCTACTTCAGTTTAATTTAGAGTTTTTTTTATTTATTTTTATTTTTTGCATTTTGAACTTTCCTCCTCAATTTTTACACAAATGACTCTCCAGACTGGGATAAAAGAAACAGAAGGACAAATAAATAACCATTAAAAAGTTGATCAAATCTGAAATAATGAGAATAAATAAAATGTAGTTAAACAGCAGCAGGTCACGATCATAATATGTTCATCAGTAATGACATTTGGGCTGACTCTGACTGAAATTACTCAGAGGCGCTGTAGAGCGAACCCGTGTGCGCATGCGCCAATCAGAGCGAGCTAATTTTATTTTGATAGCTAATTTACAGCTAAACAAAGGTTTGTGTGTTTTACTCTTTGTGATTCATACTAGTTTAACTTCAGGTCTTTTTGAAATGATTAAATTACAAAAAATACCCAAACTACACTTAATTGTTCTGCTAGCATGAAGAGCAACAACTTGAACGAACTATGAACAGTTTGTTGATGGACAGAAATTCATCAGAACAAGTGGATTTGGACAAACTTGACATGACAGGTGAGTCATTTTAAACCATTGTTAGATTCCATGGTGGCCAAAGTTCTTCAGGCGGAAATTGGCATTATTTAAATTCCGTTGCCATGGTTCCGCTTGGAAATTGGCATTATTTAAATTCGGAATCCAGAAATTTAGAATCCAAAGTGCACGTGACCTACGTCACTTGTTTCCACTGCGCAGTTTTCACCTGACCCTTTGAGAGAAAGCATCGTTTCACTGAGGATCTTCACTATTGAACCCCAAAACAGTCTTTTTAAAGACTTCTACAGGCACCAAAACAGTCTTTTTAAAGACTTCTACAGGCACCAAAACAGTCTTTTTAAAGACTTTTTTTTGTTGTTGTTTTTTTTTACAGGAAAACCCGAAAAACAGGTCACACACGATGTCTAACGTGAGTTTTATGATTACCTGTAAAAACAGGTTTATACATGATAATAATGTTATTTGTTTATTATATCTACACTCTAAAAATACATTGGCTCAGTCTAATTATCTGAGGTAACAATCTGGATGGATCTTTTAAAGTTTTTCTAACTCAACAAGTAAATATTTTGTTTGATCAATCTGTTCAGTCCAACCAACATAATCTTGTTTTCTGCTAGCTAAATCGCGCTGAAACACACTGTTATTTTTTATCAGACTAATGACTTAATTTAAACTAGTCTAACTTGAAATTTTTGCTTACATTTTTTGCTTAAATTCTGCTCAAGGAAGGCCATGCTAATTGTTACCTTAAATTGCAAAAATGAATGTTGACGAACTACTAGGCTAGTTAGCTAGCAATAGTTAACTAGCTTTCTTAGTTAGCTAGCAATAGTTAACTAGCTTTCTTAGATAGCTAGCAAACAGTTAGCTAGCTTTCTTAGTTAGCTAGCAAACAGTTAGCTAGCTTTCTTAGTTAGCTAGCAAACAGTTACCTAACTTTCTTAGTTAGCTAGCAAACAGTTAGCTAGCTTTCTTAGTTAGCTAGCAAACAGTTAGCTAGCTTTCTTAGTTAGCTAGCAAACAGTTAGCTAGCTTTCTTAGTTAGCTAGCAAACAGTTAGCTAGCTTTATTTATTTTTAATTAATTTATTTTCACCAATTATTAAAATATAACAGACAATAACTAATGACATGGCAGGTTTCAATTTTTACCAAAAGGTTTATTCTACAGATCCCCACAACATGTGAGTTTAAAGAAAGATGAGAGGAGTTGATTAGAAATATAATCTGACATATTTCAGCTTCAACAGCACATTTACTAGAGCTTAGGTGGTAAAAAATGTCCAAGAATTATTCATCCTAACATTAGATTTTATTTGTAGTATGCGTCGTGTTTGAAATGAGACCTTTAGGACAAAACTAGACTCTGAGTTTAACCTTTAATAGGACAAGTGACCATATTTAACCACTGCTTTAAGTTATGAATTGCAGCCTAAACTTGAAACTTTTACAACAGTGTTTCAAAAAGTAAAGTAAATAATACAAAGTTTTGAATTTTAAAAATGTATTTGATCTACAAATTAAAAATATTAATAATCACAAAAGGAAACAAAATACATATTAAAATGATTTAAAAAGTGAGCTAATTAACTAATTTAAATGATAAAAAACCATCAGAAAAATGCCTTTTAATAACGCTCCAAACCTTTAAGTGAGCTCCCTTAAAGACTTAATGGCTGCAAGTCTTCTTAGGATTAGTGAGTGACTCTTTTGTTTTCTGGAATAAATGAACAATACTTTGTAGTAATGTGTAAAATAATTGTTTGTGACATTTTCTGATATGTGTTTTTTCTTTGTTTGTCTATAATTAGGACGGCCAGAGACAACAGAGGACTGTCTCTAGCAAAGTGTGTCCATGCTGCAGGGACGAGGAGGTAATACATTAGTTTGTCATGTTTGAAAACAGAGAAAGTTTATTTTTAAATGCTGTTATAGTGTAATCACCAGAGATGGACAAATCAGACATCTTTGTAAAGTCTTATAAATGTTTTAGGAGCTGCTCTGACCCACTCTGATCTTCTCTTCTTTGTCACTGATCTCTTCCAGGTGACTTGCTTTCATGCAAAGCGCCATCACTCACCAAAGTCTCCCAACCCTCCCCTGAAAAGGAGGCGTACTGAGGTGACTCGTCCCTGCAAGCGTCCTGTTGGGCAGCCAGGTTTGGTTTCCTCTGCTCCTCATCAGTCCACCTCCAACCTTCTGGTCTCAAGGCCTTCTTCCACCATCGACCCTGCAGACCTGCCAGCAGTCGCCCATGTGGCCCCCAGACCCCAGGTCTCCACTGCTGCTCTGCAGGGCGACGGCCCTCTGAGGATCCACGGCTTGTCTGTGGAGGACTACCAGAAGGTTTACCATGATGTGGTGGACCGCAGGCTGAGGTAAGTTTGTGTCAGAAATCCATCCATTTATTTTGTGTAACCGGTGCATCCTTTAGTCAAACTGTGACCATATTTGAAACTTCCTGAAACATCTGAATCGTATCCCTAATATGGAATTTCTGTTTTTTCTGCTTCTTACAGGTTCAAGGACGGTCGTCCCCGTCCTTACAGCTTGGCTCTGGGACGGCGGATCAAGAGGAAGCTGTGGAGGAGACTGGGCAAGCCCACTCTGCGTTCGCTGACAATAAAAGTCGGCGAACAGCACAGGCTTGTGACTGTGTATCCATTCTACAGTCCAAAAGCCAGTCCTCCCCACTTCCTTCTGGACACGTCTCAAGAGCCACAGCCATAGAGAGCAAACAGGCACATGAGACCTGTCAACCTCCAGCCTCTGTCAGCAGAGTTTATCAGTGTTGATGTAATGATGTTTTAATTGTTTCCATCGTTGTCTTCTCTCTGCAGAGATATGTCCACCAGCAGACTGTCCACAGCAAATCACCACTGTTGATTTAACACCCTCTAGTGTTGATTTAACACTGGTGATTTTGCTGTGCATCTGGAGAGCTTATATCGACCTGCAGAACCTCCATCCAGGTGAGGCTCAGACTTTAATGTCTGAATATTTTGTGTTTCCCTCTGATGTGTCAGAATCAGTGTTGACGTAACAACACGTTGTTTACATTTGAACAACCTCTGTCTTCTCTCTGCAGAGTTTGAGACCAGACCAGGATTCATCACCAGCCACCGGACGGCAGAGACGCAGCATTCCTGTTGGACATCAGGGTTTGGAGGACGATGAAGAGTTCCAAGGCCAGAAGAGAGAGACACCAAAGGACAGACGGGACAAATAAGACGGAGACAGGGAGTATTTAATTATTACAATCAATTATTACATTTATTATTTAAGAACAAATGTGTTTTCATGATTAATGATGTGTTTTTCAGGCCCCCTCCGACGACTTACCACCTTAACGTTGGTGGAGGGGTTTGTGTACCTCTGTCATCTTGAGGTCTGTGTTGTCTGGGGCATCCTCCTCCTGCTGGGGTCTCCATGACGACCAGGCCTCAGGGGGGGTCAGACCAAGAGTGAGTCAAAAACCTTTATGTAGGAGGACCACGGTAGACCAGGGACCTCTCCTGGAGAAGGGAGACCAGGACACCTTCCTGGAGCCAGGCCTGGGGGGGCTCGAAACCTCCACCTGAAGAAGATGAAAAGTAGGAGGAACCACACACACGCACGCACGCACGCACGCACGCACACACACACACACACACACACACACACACACACACACACACACACACACACACCACCACACAAACACACTACAGAGACTCTACAGCTCAGAGTGAAACTAGTTTCTCTAAAATGATCTGATCCAACCAGGTTTACATCTACAACCTGCTCTGGTGTCACAGCCTGTAACGAGGACTGTAACTAATTTTTGCCGGGCAGCAATCACTACAGGGTGTCGGGTCAGAACAGGAATCACATGTTCAGGTGAGTTGAGATGCAATGATCGAATGTCCAGGCCCAGATTTCGTCTTTGAGCTTGTTTTTATTGTGGCACTAATATCCTTCCATGCAGGTATCGTATGTATCCGTGTGTGTGTGGTTTTCTACAAGACAAATAACACAATATCTGTTAAAACAAGTACAACTAAAATGTCCACAAGGGAATAAACATGTGACTAATGATTATTCAGACAATGCTATGAAACTATGAGCTGACTTGGTATTTAGTTATAAAATTATGAAACATAAATGCACATAACTATTAATCATATTGCCAAATACCAAAGCATATAACAGACAATCACTGAAATAAGGCATATCAAATGGAAAATAGGAGCTAGAAACATGAACTCCATCAATACGGTTAGGTGTAGGTTTGTTGACAATAAAAAAGCTGTGGAGGAGACTGGACAAGCCCACTCTGCGTTCGTTGACAATAAAAGTCGGCGAACAGCACAAGCTTGTGACTGTGTATCCATTCTACAGTCCAAAAGCCAGTCCTCCCCACTTCCTTCTGGACACGTCTCAAGAGCCACAGCCATAGAGAGGGACATGAGACCTGCAGCCTCTGTCAGCAGAGTTGACCTCCACCCAGGCTTCTGCCATTTACTGAAAATACTTTCTGAATATTTTGTGTTTCCCTCTGATGTGTCAGAATCAGTGTTGACGTAACAACACGTTGTTTACATTTGCACAACCTCTGTCTTCTCTCTGCAGAGTTTGAGACCAGACCAGGATTCAACACCAGCCACCGGACCAGGCCCAGGATTCAGCACTAACCACCAGACCAGCAGGCCCGGTGTAGGTACCACATCTACTCGGCCTGTCAGATCGGCTCGGGGCCTGCGCCTGCCGATTACGTAACACAAGCTGATTGGCTGAACGTATGACTAACGTAAGTGACGTCACCACGTTCGTAAATGTTACGTATGCACGTTAACGCCGAAGCTTTTGATTGGTCTGGACAAATTCACGGTTGTAGTCCTTCTTCACTGGAGTAAGAACTACAACTTAGTTTGAATGAATCTTTAGATTTATTTACATCAGAACTAATGAAATATACAGAAGAATCCTACATTTATACAAACGGTCAGGCCTGCTAAATATATAAATACATTTAAAACATTCACATATGAGAACTGTTGTGCTTATTTGGCACAGTCTGATGTTGATTTGATGTAGTTTCAAAACAAAGAACATCATGTTTTTAATAACAAACTACAGATATAAAGAAAACATTTAGGCGGTCAGAATCATGTATTTAATAACAAACCTGCTAAACTCTTTCCAAAACGTGTGAAAGAACAGTATCGACAGGGGTTTACAGCGTATTTTGTCCAAGTGGCTTTGCTGTAGTGTGAAGTCATCGGCAGGAGAAGGACCCCGAGCCGATCTGGCAGCCCGAGCAGATCGGGTACCTACACCGGCGCCAGTAGGAAAAAATGGAGGGGGCGTGTGACATATAATGGGGGGCGGCCATTACTCTGATCAAAGACATTACACTATGTATTGGTTAAACACAGCCACAGACCGGTTACGTGCCACGCAATACGTCTACAGACTGGTTGGCGTTCGGGGGTGGGGGGATGTCTTGATCCCGACTCACGGAGCAGGCTTCAACCCCATTCTAACGTCTGCTGTTGCAGCCTGGGCCTGGTCTGGTGACTGGTGTAGAACACCTCCACCCAGAAGAGACCCAGGCTGCAACACCAGCCATCGTTTAAAGAACAAATCTGACAGCACGCTTAAAACATCTATTTGATTTAAAAACGTAAGAAAGAGTAACAACACTTTAAAAACATTTTTTAAAGTAAAAACATAGAAAATCGTTAAAAACAATTAATCCTAAATTATTTTAAACAATTACATAATCCTAACTCTAACAGAATAACGTCGTTAATTGACTCAATGTTTGAAATTTAAAATTTAAGTATTTCGGTGAGCGCCTTTAAAGGATTAAAAATGATAAGTTAAAATAGTTTTCAAAGGTTCCTTTTACTGCATCGAGACAGCATCTCTACTTGTCCAGCTGTACAGACAACTAGAGGTGCACTTGATGCAGGTTTTGCTCCTTTTCATGTCACCACAAAAAGCAAAAGGCACTGGTAATGGTTCTCTCAGTAATGAGATGGGGTTCGATTCCCTGCAGTGCCCTGCTGATTGGACTGGCATAGAGTAAAGCGTTTTAAGGTCAACATGTTGAAGCACCAGTTCGTTTCATTAATAATGTGCAACATGGTTTTATGTAATGATCTGATCAAACTGACTTAAGTGTCTTTAATGAGAGAATCACTATAAAATCATATTAATTAATTCAGTCAACACTAATCTTAACACATTGTAAAAATACCGTCATAATATCAGACACCCTGATCAATTTCTTCACTTTCATCAAGTCAGACATTCAAAAAGCCCCAGCATGAGTTATTTTTTTCCATTAAAAAAGTTCATCTTTCTAATCCTCCTCACAGGAGGGTGACAAGAAACTCCTATAAAGGCACCAAAACAGGCTTTAATAATTAAATCAACCATATTCACATCTGAAATGCTTCTATGTCCAGCTATTCAAAACGACTGTGATGGGTTTCAAGTTGAATTGGACCTTTAAGTGATTTCAGGTGCAGCTGATGGCTCCAGCTGATGAGTCAGAACAGGACAGGTTGCTAGAAGAGGTGACAGCAGAAGAGGATGCTGCTGAGATGGAGAAGAGATCCATCCTCCGCTTTTCCCAACCAGCCACACCTTGTACCTCGTCCTCATTCAGTCAGCTGCTGTGTCTCTTTATATTTACCTCTTTATATTTATTTGGCAAAGAACACATTTGATGCCAGGGATTTAGCCTAGCTGTTAGCAGCAGCTTGTCACAAAAACACCATTTATTTCCATTGACTAAAATGCACACATCAAAATGTTTGCTGTAACCGTGAGAGCAGATGGCTGAAACTTTCATCTCCACCAGAAACTGTGGGAATTGGGCCGGAGATGAAGACAGACATTCCACTGCTCTTCTGGATCTCCAGCAGCTGGTAAAAATGCTGTAATGTGACAACAGACTGCAGACGAGAGACATCGTTTGACCCAACATGAATGATCACTCTTCTGACTGAAGTCGGGACGGAGCACAGCAGACCTGGAAGTTTCTCCAGAATATTTTGAACGATGGCCGATGGAAAACACTTTGTGATGACGTTGAAGAAGCAGACGTTCCTGATTATTGAATCACCAACCAGAAGAGTGGTTGGGGAGAACAGTGGACGAGGTGAAGAGGATTCTGGGTTAGTGATCCTGCGGGGCCGAGGAACTGGAGGTGGAGGGGCTCTGCTCCTGAGCCAGGGTAGGAGGTCCAGCGGAGTGTCGATGCACAGCTTCCTTCAGTGTTTTGCGTCGCCCTGACACATTAGTCATGTGTAGTGTCACTGAAAGAGCCAGAGCAGGAGCAAAGCAGCATGTTGACTGAAGGCTGGGAGAGTGGAGATGAGATACAAACACACAGAAAAGATCTAAAGTTCATCTGAAGGAAACAAATTTACATAAATAAAAAAAAAAGCTTTTAATAATCACTGATGAAGGATGTAGATCAACCTTCACACTCAGAAACTCAGGGTGTGATGCAAGTTGTGAGTCAAGAACTGAATGCGGGCAGAGTTTCCTCCACATTACAAAAGGCTGGCAAGTCACGAGCAGTCGGATGCCGCCTTGGGAAGGTAAGTGGAAGCCTCTCTGCTCCTTAGATTCACCTGCTTAGGTTTATGGCTCAATGAAAACCTGCTCAGAGATACAAACTCTCACACAATGTCAGTCTTTTTTATTGGCTCAAAGTTTGTGTTGCAACAAGTTCCCAGGATGTGCTGTCACATGATCTTCTGTCAGTTTCATATCATTGACCCACACAACCCTCACAGTTAGAGACAGAGAATGTGTACCACGGTAAAAGAATAGTAACATTTTAAGGTCTGCAGTAGATAAATAGATGTTACCTGAGATGTAAAGAGATCCTTCAGACAGAGTTTTCCTAAATGATGACACAGAGATCACATTCATTCTAAAAATCACAGCCTTTAGTTCTGTGAACGTCTCCGATACGTCGAGAACATTTTTGTTGTTTGACACTGTGAGGTTCTGGTTCTGATTTAAAGTCTGATCAAGGCTTTCATCCTTTCAGGCGTTCCCTCTCTGACCTCTTGACCCAGATTCTGCCCAGCAGCGATGACATCACCTGGATCCTCTCTGATTCAGCCTAGAGCTCTCTTCCTCCTCTGCCTCCTCTTCTTAGCACTGTTCTGTTCCAGCTTGTTAGAGCAGAGGTTCTCCGTTCCTCAGAACCAAAAGTCTGTTCCTAGCAGAAACATCAGCATCCTGCTGTGGTCCTGGCCATTTGGACGGGCCTACAGTCTGAAGGGGGACAAATGTCTGGACATGTTCAACATCAGCCGCTGTTTCCTCACCGACGACCACTCTGCCCATCTAACAGTAGATGTGGTTGTGTTCCACCACCAGGAGCTGAGCAGAGGCCTGCCTGCTCCACCTCAGCATCGCCCCGCCTCCCAGCACTGGGTGTGGCCGTCTTTGGAGCCTCCGCTCAACAACGCAAACCTGAAGCAGCTGAACGGCCTGTTCAACTGGACCATGAGCTACAGGCGAGATGCTGATATATCCATCCCTTATGGAAGGACTGTGCCTGGTGCAGAAACACAAACCTTCCCACCTGCTTCAAACCGCTCCTGCTTTGCCAGCTGGGTGGTCAGCAAGTACAGGTCAAACCAGGCCCGTGCTGGTGTCTACCAGAGTCTAAAGAACTACAGTGTACGGAAGGTGGAACAAGAATCCTCTGCTGGACAAAAAGCTGCTGCCCACCATCTCAAACTGCCTGTTTTATCTGTCATTTGAGAACTCGGGAGTCGACCGACTACATCAGCGAGAAGCTGTGGAGGAACGGGTTCCAGGCAGGAGCCGTACCAGTGGTCCTCGGCCCCAGCAGGAACACCTACGAGGCTGTGGCCCCACCTCATTCCTTCATCCACGTGGCTGATTTCCAGAGAACAGCAGACCTGGCTGCGTATCTGAAACACGTGGCTGCAGACAGACGGGCCTATGAGGAGTACTTCCATGGCGTCGAACTCACAGAATTAAAACCTACACCGACGGGAGAGAGAGGCTGTGTCAGATCTGCCTCAGGTATCCCAGCTTACCCAGGAGGAAGGTCTACCACGACCTGGAGGCCTGGGTCAACGGCTAACAGCTGCTGTGTTGAGTTTCAACCCTAAATAAAAGAACTGCTGATTCTTTAAGTACGTCTGATAAGTCTCATGTCTGTGTTAGTCCTTTAGACCTTAGTGTGACTTGACCAACCACTGCACGGCACAGAACATCTGTCATGTGAAGAAACAGAACAAATGGTTCTAAAATAAAACTTAAATGTTTATTGTTGCTTTAAAACATGGACATAAGAAAAATCAGACTTAGTTTTTACTTTAGATAATATAAATATTTATTCATTTATTTGATTGTAGCTCTGGTTTATCCACATGCAGGCAGCATACATATATCCTAAAAACAGCTGGTATTAAAGGTTCTAAAACTAATGATGAAGGGATTGAGCTCATTCAGACAGCCAGCAGAGTTTGGCTCCAGCTTTCAGCGATGGTGAAAGACAAAAGGCTGACGTGAGGATTTGATCATTTCTTCAACGGTCCATAGTTTTGTTCCCTGGGCTCACTCAGGTTTTAAGAGTCTTGTTAAAGATTGCATTACTTGCAGACATTCATGTTTGGTCTGAGTGAAGCTCCTAAGAGTTCGTCCAAAGTCTGGAGGTCACCGGCACAGCCCCACATTCAGGTAAAAGAGACGGCTTTGGAGAAGGAGAAGCAGAGAAGATCCATCAGCAGAACAGTGTTACTACTAAAAACACATGATGTGGACTCGCTCAGCCATTCAGTCAACCATTAGAACTCACAGAAAGGAGACGAGTGTTTTTACACACTGGACCAGTCCAAAGAGCCCTACTGGCTAAAACACTGAGTGTGTGTGCAGAACAGACACTAAGTGAGAGGAATGATGGTTCATCTTTACTGATATCATAAAATATCTGATTTTCTGATAGAACACAGCCCTACACAGGAGCCTTCCTCACCAGAACCATCTTCTGGGCCTGTTCAGTCCACACCATATTAAAGAGAACCTCCATGTTGACTCAGATTCATGGAGCTTTTATTTAGTGCAGCTAATGCAGCCCATCGGAGAGGAGGCTGAAACGCCTCCAACACCCGCCTGTGAGACGTAGGAAGAGACTACACCTGATGAACTGGAGTGAGTTATTTAAACTCGATGAATAAAATCACCTCAGCTGATCTATATGAAACATAACAAATCTAAAAACGTGTTCGCCAAAGTTAAAGAAGTCAGAGTTCATGTTTCTAGTGGAACTGGGAGGTTGTAGGTTGCTGTAACAATGTTAAACTGTGGGTATAAACACATGTGGATCCTCTCTGCTTTCCTCTTCATTTGCTCAACATTTCTCAGGTAAAAGCCACATAATGAATGAATGAATTCGTGTTTTTAAAACCTATTTGACTGGAACAATTCCTTCACCCTGTGCAGGAACCCTGGAAACATAAAGTGCTCTATACAGATCACTAAACCATGTTAGCCTGATACCATATATACACACTCTGATTCAGACGCTTGATTATCACTCTGAGGTCATTTACATACATACAGCATATATACAGGATAAAGAGCTGTAAATGCATATCCACTCTCTGGTTTCTTACATAGCATCACTTCATGCATAGAGGAACTAGACTGAGAACACTGTGGCTACTGAACATACTGATACAGGTCCTGGTGCTGCCCACAGGCAGGTCCAAAGATTAAAATCATCCTAGTTCCTAAAAACAAACTGAATAAAACCAACATCTGCAGCTCGAACGCCATGAATGAAAGAGTTTACTGGTTAAACAACACAGATGTCAAAGAGTCAATACTAAACTGGAACAAAGGCAACAGAACAATACCACACACACACACACACACACACACACACACTCACTCACTCACACACACAGAACCAGATGTGGCTGCAGAGTAGGAGACCCGGATTCAGTCCTAGCTCGAGAATGGTTTTACTCCTTCCTCCTGATCCTCTCCCTCCTCCGTTAATCTTACGCTCCCAGTCTTGTTCTGGAAAAAAGCTGCACTGCGTGCAGCAGGTAGAATGTGCACGTGTGTGTGAGCTGATGAGAGGAACACACACGTGCTGCGTGCCAAGCCAGAAAAGGTCAGAAGGTCCAGGTTTACTTGTGGAACCTCTGCAGGGAAAGGCTGGCATCATCAAACAGAGGATTTTTCACCTCCATTTCTCCTGTCTGAAGACAAACAGAGGGCTCCATCAGAAACAAGAACACACACACACACACACACACACACTGGACTGCTCATCCTTCTTTTATGAGCTATCTACAGTAAGACCTCCTGGAGGAGCTCAATCAGCTGATCCTCTTCTAGAATATACTTCAGATTTGACATTTTGTTTTACAATTGAGGATACAAAAATCAAATAGTTTAAATTTATGAATTGCATTTTAAATAAATGCCATCACAGGTCTGACTGAAGTGAGTCCTCAGATCAAAGAGCTGAAAACATCAGATTCTCTGTCAGGATGTTAGCAGCTACGATCTGGAGTCAGACTGTGGGGCTCGGCGCTTCCATCACAACCCAATGGACCCAAAGAGACAAACCACACCTCCAGAACTCTTTATGGCCTCTATAGTTTCTCAGCTGTGGTGTGTGTGTGTGTGTGTGTGTCTGAGACAGCGATTCAGTTTTAACTCACTGGGGCCAGTCCAGGACACTCGTACACTGTGAAATCTCCGTCCTCGTTCTCCTCATCTGTTGATGCTCCAGAGTCAGGAGGTTTGGCCTCATCCCTGTTCCTGCAGAGGTCAAACATGGAGCCATTAAGTATTCAACAAGGATCCCACAGGTTCTGTCCAACAGAGAGGCGGAGACATGAGACAGAGACAGGACATGACCCACTTCTCCAGCGAGAGCATCTGCTGCTTCTGGTGTTGGTAGTGGTACATCTGGGCGCTGTGGGCCAGCTTCCTATCTCCAGGCTGCAACACACAGGGGGGTAGGGTGTGTGTGTTATAACAAATAGCTAGTATAATAGCTAATAATACCTAGCACACATTAGCACGGTAAAGCAGTGGAGATGTTGAGAACATGTTTAATGAAATAAACCAAACAAAATGTGTTGCTCAGTTGTCTTCATTCTAATGTGAATTTTTCCAGCTCTGTAACTCTCCAGTGAAGAAGTTCAGTCCAGTAACGTCTCAGTAAAGCCTCTGCTGGTGTGTTGATCCAGCAGCAGGCCGTCTGGTCCTGGAGGCCACGGTGCAGACACACCAGGACATGTGCTAACTGCTGCAGGAAGGAGTGAAAGAAACCTGCCACCTGAGAGCAGAAGGGCCATCAGGGCACAACAGCTCCACCTGCTGGCTGATGAGATGGAGCCGACTGAGGCTTTACCCTGAGTGCATAGATACATGGACACGCTGTCCTCCAAAAACTGTCTTCACAAGAATTTTATGAAACAGCAGGGGAAGTTATGGGAAAAAAGAATGACGTCTCCTGCAGAAAGTCCTGCTGATAAAGAAACAGGGCACTAAATGATAAATAGATGACAGCGTTTGGCATCACACTCTCCTCTGAGTTTGAGTCTATCACCTTTTAAAACCTAGTAAGAAAAAATACCCAAAACTGGAGAAAAAACAGATTTTTCACCAAGTTCTTCTGTCTAGAACCTGATGAATAAAAGACTGTACTGGTGCTTAAAACCACACCCTGAGAGCGTAGCAGTGAGCTGGGACATCATCACTAAACAGCATTTAGATTTCTGCCTCCACAGACATCCTCTACTTACAAAACTGGGAAATGTTTGGGCTTTTGTCACTCCGTATGCAGGATAGTCCACCTTCTGAGTGAGACGCTCGCCTCTCTGTAGTCTGTTGAATTAATACAGCAAAGAAAAAATCAAATGAGTCAAAACTGAAGCCAGAGCAATACCATTATTATGTCTGCAGCTATCAGAAGATCTTACTCTTCTTTGAGTGACTTCATTCAATAAGAAATTCTGGCTTGGATTCTGAGAAGGTCTCACCTGATCCAACAGGCTCCGGCTATGACCAAAACCAGTGAACCCGCCCCGACAAACACACCGCTCATGACTGAGAAAACACAGAGACAGATGGTGTGTGAGAGAGGAGGATCTGTGAGAGCTCAGAGTGTCCTAAGTAAATCAGAACTAACAGCCAGAACTGTACGAGTTCTGCTTGTAAAGGACTGGAGGAAAATCAGAAGGGTTAGGGTTAGAACTGGTTACAAAGCTCGCCATTCAGCCGTTCTGCTCTCAGACATTCTTAGGATCACAGTTGATTAGAGGTTGATTTCCCATGTTGGTCTTTTGGCTGAAACTGGCTCAGTTGATGTTGCATCTCCAGTGTAACCCAGTGGCAGCAGATTTCAGGGAGCTCAGTCCTCCAGAGTCCTCTCTGTGGTCTGTTAGAACTGAACATGTTCAGACTGCAAGAGCAGGAAGATTAAAGGAGCTTCTACAGCTTTATCCTACACACACTGAACCAAAAGGTCTGAGTCAGAAGATGAGATCAGATGAATCCTGTAGTCAGAGTGAGATGAGTGGAGTTTCTGGACGTCTTTAGAACATCATTTACTTCCATGTGTACGTGAGTTGTTAGCGTACCTAGAG
>SSNR01000389.1:203939-243253 GCA_006937965.1 Callopanchax toddi
CACCACCAGGTCCCTCTGATCACCACCAGGTCCCTCTGATCACCACCAGGTCCCTCTGACCACCACCAGGTCCCTCTGATCACCACCAGGTCTCTCTGAACACCACCAGGTCCCTCTGATCACCACCAGGTCTCTCTGAACACCACCAGGTCTCTCTGAACACCACCAGGTCCCTCTGATCACCACCAGGTCTCTCTGAACACCACCAGGTCTCTCTGATCACCACCAGGTCTCTCTAATCACCACCAGGTCTCTCTGAACACCACCAGGTCCCTCTGATCACCACCAGGTCTCTCTGATCACCACCAGGTCTCTCTAATCACCACCAGGTCTCTCTGAACACCACCAGGTCCCTCTGAACACCACCAGGTCCCTCTGAACACCACCAGGTCCCTCAGACTACCACCAGATCCCTCTGACCACCACCAGGTCTCTCTAATCACNGAGCAACTCAGAGATCAGAAGAATGCGCCGCCTTCCGGTTCTGCTGGGTTTCTCCTTATTTGGCAGCCTGACACTTCTGCTGCAGCAGGGGGCAGTGTTGTCACGTGAAAGAGAAACGAAACTGAAACTAAACACTACACGGTCTATGGGCAATGGCGGCGGCACTGCCTCGCTCCAGTTGTCGTGAACGTGCATGTGGGCGGAGAATTTACCATATAAGCAAGTCCGGATCACTATGACCTCATAGCGGGCTGGAGTGAAAAAAACTGTTTGAAACCTGGGTCTGAAATCTTGAAGAGCTTCTCACTGGCTGTACTAGGAGACAGATGGATGCCGTTTTTTGCTCTTTCTGGCAGGTTGAAGGTGAGAACTCAATGTTGCAACATGATAGATAAGTCAGAAAACACGGAAAACCATGTCATGGGCACTTTAATGGTTTGAGTGCTGAAGCAGAAAGTGTGTTCCAAGTCTGGTTAAAGAGGAATCTAAGGAGCAGCTGCACTGTCCTGTTTGAATGGGTGAAAAAGTAAGTAAATAAAAGTTTATTTCCACAGTGAATTTTACAGGCAGAAGTCACAAAATGCTTCAGGAAAAGCTCATAAATACATCAAACAGAAACACAAAAGCCAGAATCTAAATATATTTGGGAATAAAAAAGTCTTCAGATGCACTTAAAAAGTATGCAACGAGTCCAAACTCCATAAAAACAAAGCCAGTGATTTCACAGTCTGGGAACTGAAAGGTGGGTCTCTTCGACTGGTTCTGGGGAACCCTTAGAAAATGCTGTTGAGATGACCTCAGGCTGAGAGGAGAAGTTCAGCTGAATAGATTTAAGAAGAAGCCTCTCTATGCAAACCTCTAAGTTTAAGACCAAAGTTTTAAAATTAACTCTGAAAGTGGCTGGTAGTTGATGTAACAACTTTAAAACAGGGTCAAGTAAGTACCTGAAGATGAGCTAAGCTCACTGAGACGAGTGAACAAACGTTACAGTAGTCTAATCGCCTAATCATTTTTTTTATCCTAGAGGAAAGTAAACCCTGATCAAAATGACAGCATCCTGAGCTGCTTTCAGTGGTTACAGGCACCACTTTAGAGGTGTATATATTTAGATGACTTTCATTACTATCTTTAGGAGAGTAAACACACTGTATTGTAGTTTTTAAAGAAGTAATACTCCACTCCATTAACCTCACAGGTCCAAACATATCCACGATGTCTTTCTTATCATTTGATTAAAACTTAAAAATGTCAGAAATCCACAACCCCCCCCCTGAAGATACAGCCTGGATGCTGTGCTGGCTCTGTTTGGAGTGCGTGACGTTACACACTCGTCAGCTCTTCAGTTGACAACAAGAATGTGTTCCTGAGAGCAGCCAGATGATGGACAACACAACACCTCCTAGGTGATAACTGAGTCCCTGCTCCCTGCCTAAAGGCTTTATGTGTCCCCGACACACACAAGGACACGTCACTGAGTCAGACACACAGCGTGTCATCCAGCAGCTGATCTTCTCACAGCTTCCATGAAGGCTGTGTCACCACCTCCATCATCATCATCATCATTAAGACTTTAGTCCATAAGGACCTCTGGTTTAATTAGACCTGCTGGTATTGCTTCTAAGCCTTTAAATAAATTAAATAAAATCAGATGACTGATTGACTCATCATTTACTAAGTCCTGAACCAAACAAGAACACCTGTCTGAGGCCAGCAGGAGGCTCGGAGCCCCCAGCTGCTGAGTTCTTACCTGTCAAGCAGGTGCTGAGCGCCAGCAGGGCCGCGAACAGCGCGACCCGGCCGAGCAGGGGAGCCCACATCCTGGCCTGAGCTCCGGAGCCTGACTCGGGGCGCGGAGACCGAGCGGCGGTGAAGGAGGAAGAAGAAGAGGAGGAGGAGGAGAAGGAGGAGGCAGAGGCGGTTGAGGGTAGTCGTTCCTGGTCATTCCTCCATCCCCCGGTGCTTAGGAAGGAGAAAACACCGAACAAACCGAGGAAGAACCGCTAAGAAGCGCGGAGAGGCTCCGTTAGTGGCAGGTGATGCGCGCACCCTTCTACAGCTGCTGCTGCTGAGCTGGAGCACTGGAGCAGAGGCACGTAACGACGTGACGTCATGACGCAGAGCTCCCTCTGTCCGACCTCAGGTGTTAAGTTGAGACAGCTGCTGTTTACCTGGAGTTAAAGGGACAGTCCGGTCGATAGAAACAAAAATATAGCTGTGGGTTCTGCTGGGTTCTAATGGGTTCTGAGCACTAAACAGAAACGACCATCCTTTCTGATTTATCCACCATTCTGCTGGGTTCTGCAGAATGGTTCCCCAGAGCCCATGTTCTTGGTCTGTGGGGCTGCAGATGGTTTTGAGTTGTTTTCAATTCAAAGATCCAGGAAAGCATGGAGGTACTGGGAAACATCTGAGTGGTTCATCTACTAAACTTGAAAGTATAGGTGAGTCATCTCTAGGTTTTTAAACAACAGGTGAACTGTCTGCTCTTTGATGTGATGAGGAGAAAACAGAGACCTTCTCAAAGTTTGGACAAAATGTATTACAAAACATGAGACAAGGAATGAATCACTTAAGATTCAGAGACCTTCAAGTCTTCTGAGGAAAACCAGAAGTCTGACCCTCACTGTTCTGTTACAAACCCTGTTCAGTTCTATGAGATCCCTCCAGTTCACACATTCACAACCTGTAGTAAAAAAACCCATAGGGAGCCGGTTCTGACCTTTGGCTGTGTTATCTCACAGCTCAGTCTGAGAATAGACCTGTGTGTTTGCATCACACAATATCAAGTTTTCTATCTTTTACACACAGTCAACTCATTTTTTCTCACTCTTAAACTTTTATACAACAATAATATGAAAACAATATTTACATTTTAGCTTGATCTTATTCTGAACTCTAACAGGACACTCTCTGAATGGAGACTGCTGTAGCTACAACATCAGAACCAACCAGCTAAAAACTTTATTCAGGAAATCACAGAATGGTAAACCTATGAAGACCAGAATGAGAACAAAGAACAGAAACCAGGGCCTGCATAGTTTTGTTTGATTATTTAGCTCTTTTTGCTCATGGTGGTTCTAAAATCATTGTGTTCCAGGATATTTTGACTTCTGGAACTTACCAGAACATCTGTTTGTGTGACCCATATAATTGGAGTGGACTGCATTCAGACTTTATGCTTTTATTTTATAGATATGTACCACTTGTCAGGAGAATGCTGAAAATAATAATTATTTGAAACTAGCAAAAAAAAAAAAAGTATTTAAAAAAAATATGTATTATAAGCAGTATTTAAAAACATACAGCATTTAAAGGCATCAGTAGCATAAACAATATAATGTGTCCACTAGAGGGCAGCAGAGGACAAACTACAGGCTGAACTGGATGATTAAAAATACATTTCGCCTCGTGTCTGTTTATTTATCCTTTACAATTCTTTGATGTAATTTTCAGAAATTATTTTTATTCTAATTTAAGTCCAAATTAAAGATGTTTATTTCTAAGAAAAACAAGATGACACATGACAGTTGTTTTCAGTAAATTTAACTGATTTGTAATAAGATTAGGTTCATTATAAAATGCCATCTTCAATCCATCCATCCATTCATTTTCTTCTGCTTATAAAAAGTCAGGTCATGGAGGTAGCAGGTCTAGGAGGACATCCTTCTCCTCAGCTCACTCTGGGAATCCCAGGGTGTTCCCAGACTACGCATAAGGATTTATACGACTGCTCTCCGATCCACCCAGTCAACTGCATCATTAAATATTTAGATTGCACCACTGTGTTTGGACTAATACATGATGAGGACGTGGCAGCATACAGGGCAGAGGTGCTGTAATTTGGTGTACCTCAGGGGTCTGTTTTAGGAACCTTATTGTTTCTGGTTTACATGTTTCTTATCACTGCTGCAGATGATGTTCAGTCATGCATCTCTTTCTATCCTCATGAGGGATCCAAACTGAATTACATAAATGCTTAGACACTGTAAATAGCTGGAGGGTAAATATTTTCTCCAGCTAAATAAAGATTACATTTTCAAAGATAAAATTATTAGTTTCTACTCCAGAAAAGCATACTAATCTTCTTTAGCCTCGTCTTCTATCAGGAACCTTGAGGTGACCTTTGACTCTGATTCTATGGTTACATTCAATCTCTGTTTCTCCTCAGCTTTTATCATTCATGAAAAATATCTAAGTTATGTAATATTGTCTCTCAGGCTGAACTGGAAACTGTTGTTGATGCTTTTGTTTCTTCGAGGTCAGATTACTGTAACTCCCTGTTCAGCTGCCTAAACAAAGCATCAGTGGAGCGTCTGCAGCCTGCTGGCTGCTGCCACTTTAGTTCTGTCATGATACCACTACTCATTCAGCTCCACTGGATCTTCATCCCCTATAGGGTCCATCTTAAGGTTCTGGTTCTGACATACAGGGCTCTGGATGATCAAGCACCAGTCCAGAATATATCAAGGATCTTTTACATTTATATGTCCCTAGTAGGTCGTTAAGGTCATGAGACCAAGGTCTGCTGGTTGTCCTTCATAGAAGGCTGAAAACTAAAGGCAGCAGGACTTTCTCATCAGTGGCCCCAGGAGTTGGGAACTCTCTTCCCTTTAGTCTGCAGTCTGTTGATTTTGTCAAAATCAACTGAAAACTTTTCTTATTAATGACTTTGTTTAGTGGTTTTTAATGTGTCTTTTATTGTTTCTGTACAGCACTTGTGATTTTTATCTTGCTGTAGTCCTGAGACCCTGTAGTCCTGAGACCCTGTAGTCCTGTATCCTATAGTCCTGTAACTGTGTAGTCCTGAGACCCTGTAGTCCTGTATCCTATAGTCCTGTAACTGTGTAGTCCTGAGACCCCTTAACCCTATAATCCTGTAGTCCTGAGACCCTGTAGTAGTCCTGTCCTGTGACCCTGAAGCCTAATATTTTCTCTATTCTTCTTATGAGGGTTTAATCAGCCTAACACAGGTAATGTCCTGCTTTTATAATTTTCCCATCAGGCCTTTCAGTGTGAAACACATTCTGGTGTACCTGGATTTTACCACAGACTGTTAAAAGCGAGGAGCAGATTAATAATCAGAAACAATCCCCTCCATAACCGGTCCGGTTCCCTACAGAACCTGAACGCAGCGGACTGTGTGTGGGTGGGAGTTACCCTCCTACTTTAAAGGAGGGTGTGTCTGAGAGAAAAGCTTCTGGAAGTTGAGTCTCAGCCTGGTTTTAGTTGGAGCTCCCCGCAGCCTGCAGCCTGTCAGCGGCCTGTCCCCGCGCGGAGAGGCGGATCCAAGACTTCTAATAGACCTGCTCTGGGTCTGACGTCCATCCACAATGGGAGATGTTGTTTCCAGTCACCTGGATGAAGCTAAACGGGAGATGATCACAGGTGAGAAGCGTGGCGCTCGGCTCGGCTTGGTTCGGTTCGCCACGCCCTGCGTTTGGCGTTTTGGAACATGTGCGCGTTTTACGCTTCAGGAGTCTGATAACGACGAGAGAAACGGAGACACGCGCAGGAATGGAACAGTTTTAAGGTGGACTAATGCATTCAGAAGTTTGGAGGTCTATGAAAGAAGTGTTTTAAGGTGAACTGATGAATCCAGCAGGTTGGAGGTCAAGTTGAAGAAAGTTTTAAGGTGGACTGATGAGATCAGGAGGTTGGAGGGCTAGATAAAGGAACAGTTTTAAGGTGGACTGATGAAATCAGGAGGTTGGAGGGCTAGATAAAGGAACAGTTTTAAGGTGGACTGATGAGATCAGGAGGTTGGAGGTCAAGATTAAGAAAGTTTTAAGGTGGACTGATGAAATCAGGAGGTTGGAGGGCTAGATGAAGGAACAGTTTTAAGGTGGACTGATGAGATCAGGTTAGAGATGAACACACCTCTGATCCTAACCATGTTGACTGAGAACTGGGAGGTGGGGGCTCCTTCTTTATTTTTAAAGCTGTAAAAGTTCATCTCTAAATGTGAAATGTTCTTGTTTCAAAAGCACAACGTTTCCATGGTAACCAGACTGATGGGGTACTGTGTGTGACTGGCGGTTTCTGTTGCATTCACATCTTCTGACAGAAACCCTTCAGATACTCAACAAACATTAAAATGACATCAGAATATTGGAGATTAAATCATTTATCTTGGATGATTTCAAAGGTTGATCAGCTTGTTGGTTAACAAGGAGGTTTATCATTTAAAAGTGGATTTTTGAACATTTCTCATGTAGTTGAAGGAGCTTTCACTCATCAGTGTTTGAGGAGGAAACATGTTTGGAGTGGATCTCTGGGCCCTGAAGGCCCTTCCCCCCTCTCTTTTGGTTTAATCACAGCTTTTTGTCCAAGGTTGTCCTCTGAGGACTTTGGACCAGATGAATGTGAACGGTGCTGCAGGCCCAGCCCATGAGAGGGTTTTTATGTTTCAATCTTTTGTTATTACAGTTAAATCCTGAAGAGAATCCACTGTGGCTCTTACTAATGTACTCGGCTCCTCTTGTGGCCTGTTGGAACTTGTCCTGACGAAGGCAGGTCATGGGAACAGTTGACTTTTAGGGATGAGCTACAGAGCAAGTATATAGTTTAGCCAAAAGAGTATGACCTAGTTCTGAGGAGGCTTTCGTTGAGCCCTCTGATGGTATCTGGCACCAAGCCACCACTTGTGAAGGGTTGGTCTCCATAAAATGGCATCTTGTTTGGGTTGGGATCTGGACCATCCTGAAGGAACAGTGAGGAACGTTAGGCTAATGATGGATGGCACATCATACCACAGCATAGTTTAATGTCTTTCTCTACCCTGAAGAGCAGAAGGCAGCTCTTTGCATCACCTGGGAGCCGGTTGGGGGTTCAGTGTCTTGTTTACTGTAGAGTCTCCCAGGGTCAGGGACTGAACCTGGACCATAAGCAGAAGAAGATGGATGTTTCCTGTTGTTTTTCCTCAGCTTCACTTTTTGTTTCATACTCAAATGAACACAGGCTATTCCATTATCACGTAAGCAACGTTTGAATCTCTCAGTAGTTTTAATGTTTCATCCAGTCAGTTTAAAATGAGGTTCCACCCAAAGGAGAGTTCCACTTCCTTTTTTCCCCTCAAGTCTGCTCTGGTGCAAGAATCCAATGTATTAATAAATTTATGAGTAATGATCAAATGTAAATCATGTGAGGAATACTTGAATCAAAACATGAAAAGATCCAGTGCAGAGAAATGGAAACCTTTTGGCTGATTAGTGAGCTCAAGTCATGCCAGAGTTTTCCCTCCCAGACTAGTGGCCTGCTCAGGTCTTCAGTACCCAGTCTTTTTTTTTTTTTTTGCTCTATCTTCCCACCCTTTGCATACATTTTGGGTTCATGACCAGCTTGTGAAGAACTGGAGCAGATAAGCTGTGTTACAAGCCAAATATAGCTTCTTTTTTTTTTTTAGCTTTTGCTAGAGGGAGCCACACAAAAATGTATCAGATGTGGAATCTGAGGAATGCATGAAAAAAAGTGTGTGTGTGTGTGTGTGTGTGTGTGTGTGTGTGTGTGTGTGTGTGTGTGTGTGTCCTGGATGGAAACTTCCTGGCCTTGAGCTGCACAGCCAGCGCCACATGGTCTCTGCAGTCCAGACAAGCTGAGTGCCAGTCTGGATTTATCATTAAACAACTTCTCACACACACACACAAACAGAAACGCTGACAAATGAACAGCTTCTGATCAGTCCTGGAGACAACAAACCACTTTGTGACACATCAGATTAACCCTGACTCTGAGTGCTCTTGTTCCTCCATCACTCTGTGGCTTTAGACAGTTTCTGACCTGAGGAATTTAAAGGGAAAGTTTACGTTTCAGTAAGGTATGTTTAGCCTGGAGTATCATTCTTTCACCATCAAAGATATCTGAGCGATGTGGATTCTCCTCAGGGAATGGATTCAGTGTGCAAACACCATGAAGCTGTGTGCAGAAATCAGCTCTCTGTTGAAGAAATCAGTAGCTTTTAGGCTCAGTTTAACAGGATGTTGGAATTTTAAGAAATTTAAGTTGGACAACATAAATCGATAAACCACACATGGGAGGAACGAGACTCTATATTTTTTCTTTTTTCATTTATTCCTGTTTAACTCCAGTTAGTGTTCAGTACAGTTGGAGACCTGAGTGCAGAAGTAGCTCATCCCTGCATCCTGATGACAACCGGACCGAGACAGCTGTAGGTGCAGGGATGATCAGAACCACAACATCTGACCAACAGCTGGGTTCTTTAGATCATTCACTGGATGCTGATCCCACATGGAGTTTATGAAGGTGCACATTTCCCAAAAAGTTCTTCTGAGGAGCCATGCAGCCATCCAGATCAGTAGGAGAGGGGGGCAGGAAACAGGAAATCCCAGCGTGGAGTGTTTTTCCTGTGTGGCCTGCAGAGGTGTGGCACTCTCACCTTCCACACACAAAGGCTTCAGATGGAGAACCAGACCTCCACGGCTTCTACATAAACACATTCCTCTGGTGACAGAGCAGGTCTGAGTGAGACGTCACCTCTGCAAACACAAACCGTAACACTAGACCAGCTGATAAGATGGATCTCATCAGTCTCATGTCATTTATTATATAGAAGGTCATGCAGTAAGCTTCTCCTGGGCAGTATCACCAACAGGAAAACGTTTTTTCTGTCCAGGAAACATTGGAGCCCCAATACAAATAAGACTGTTGGTATTTAAAAGGCTTTTCCAGAATTGTGGTCTGTTTTGTCTCATTGTGAAAGTAGTAGCAGGCTGGAGTTCAGGCTGGTTCCTGAGCAGGAAGTGCTGCTTCAGGCTGCATCTCGCTAAAGAGCTGCTGCTGCTGTAAAACAATAGAGAATAAGTGCTGAAACATGTCTGCTCCATGGTCCAGATCAACAGCAGCTTTAACAGGCTCCGTGACCACCACATATTTATTTTACCCTCCATTTGTCCTCCATGGGACAGAAAGGATCTTTAAGTAGAACGCTGAAGTTTCCTCGCTCTTTATAAGGATTTAATCTGAGCTAAAACCCACAGCCAGGGTCCAGTCGCCCCCTTTCCCTCGCTGATCTCACCCCTTCCAGGGCTCTTGCTTCAGATGTGATGGGAAGACGTTATTTATGAGTCAGCCTGTGGGTCTGACTCAGAGGAATGTTTTTGTTAAGGCAGTGTGGAGAAAGGAGGGTGGAGTGGAACAGCGGGGTCGGGGTCTCTTCTTGGTCTACTAATGGGATTCTGGTCTAAACCCAGATCTTGGATAAAGACTGACTGGAAACGTTAAATTGATGTTCGATATTAGCTGCAGCATAAAGCTGTACTTGTGAGATCAGGTTACCGTGGTGATGAAGACTACACTGCTGGCCTCGGCGCTGTAAGGCCGCTGGGAGAGGTCATCCGAAGCACAGCAGCTCCTGAAGCTCTGACCTCCTGTTCTCTATGTGTAGAAATGTGAACTGAAGGTTTTAGGTCAGTGATATTTTTAATGCTCATGAACACAGAAAAGAGGATTTTCATTGATGGTTTATCAGATTTATGGGTTTTCTGCTGGTTTCACAACACACTCTTTGAATATTGGCTTTAAATAAACAACAGAAAACTCAGGTCCATCAATCCCTAATATGATTAGTTCTTAATGTGTGACATTAAGATGGTCTAATAACAGTTGTTATCATGGCATCGGCATGGCAACTTGAATTCGTTGTTCTGCTTATCTGGTTCTGGGTGATGGGGGCAGCAGCCCCAGCAGGGAGCACAGACCGTCTTCCCTCCAGCCACAGGGTCCCAGCATCCTCCTCACTGATCCACCTGTCCATCTCCTGCTCCATCCTTCCCTCATGAACAAACTCCTCTACTTGAGGTAGGACCTCTCCCCTGACCTGGATTTGGAACCACCTCAAACAAATCTGTCAGGAAGTACACTGTATCCTGATTACTTTACAGTGAGCTCTGTGTGCTTTTTAAAATATTAACCTTTATTTAACCAGGAAAGTCCCATTTAGATTCAGAATCTCTTTTTACAAGGGAGTCCTGGATCACCACCTGTAGGGCATGTTGTGATCTGTGGGGGAAGCCGGAGTACCTGGAGGAAACCCACGCATGCATGGGGAGAACATGCAAACTCCATGCAGAAAGGCCACAGCTGGGATTCAAACCTGCAACCTTCTTGCTGTGAGGCAACAGTTCTAACATCTGCACCACCATGCAGCCCTAGTTTCATGAATCAAACTGTTCATAAAAGGGCCCTAGATTAAATCCGTTTAGGATCACATATGAGTAGAATATCACACAAGCATGACAAATGTCAGTCTAATCCATGACTAACGGCAAGTAAAGATTATGTCACACTAAAGACGGCTTCACAGGGAAAACTGTTCCCAGAGGGTAGAAATTATTTGAGAAGCTTTGTGCTTCAGGCTTTGTTTTCACAATAGAAACAAATGTCTAGAAGAGCAGGTGTGATGGATTTACCCTCAGAAAAGTCTCTGTTTGGACCACTTTACCATGACATATGTACCAGTTTGGTGTAGGTTAATAATAATATCCTAATGCATTTCATAGAGTCTCTATTTACTTGTATTTGTTCATTGTTGTCGTTGGAGGCTGCTGATTAACCGTTGGGTTAATCAGCTGCTGATTAACCGTTGGGTTAATCAGCTGCTGATTAACCGTTGGGTTAATCAGTGGCTGATTAACGCAGTAATGAAGGTCATCAGTCACAGCTTGTGTTGTGTTTAAAAAAACTGTTGTCTTGTAGGAAGTAGATGTGCTCTGGGACTTTTCACCATTTAAACAATGATTTATAGCAGGTTGCTCTAATAAATGCTTTGATCTCTAGATTTGCATTAATCATGCTGCACAAGTTCAGACTGAGACTGTTTTTGTGCAAGAACTGGGTCCTTAAATCAACCAGTAAACCAACGGAACGCTTGCATCATAGTTGTCTTTTTAAAATAATTTAAAGAATGATGAAATATGGGTTTTCTGGGACGTTTGTAGAAAGTGCACGGATACCCTTGTTTCTGACAGATCAGTGAACCTGGAGGCAGAATGAGGCTTCATGTTTCATCACCAGATCTCTGTTGACATTTAAATGCCACTCCCCAGATTACGATTTAATCTGAATAATTCTGAACCCACTCACAGATCATAATGCTTCAAAAAGGGTTCAAAAGAATGAAGCTGAAACATGAAAAAAGCAGTGTTCAGGTTTACACAAGCTTCCTTATGTAGTCATACCCACGTGGCTCTTAGCGCCGTGTGACTAATCTAAGGTTCAAAGGTGACAGCATTGATACCGTCAGTGTTCAATGAGTCAGCTGTGATGCACTGCCTCACCCACAGAGTTCAGCAGTTGAAGACTTCACCGACACATTGTTCTCATGACTTCATCCTTTTTCTTCTCTGATCAGAACCACATTGAAACAAAACATCTCCCTCTGCCGCCACGTAAAATAGTAAGCACAGTTCAAAATGGCAGGCCTTTCTAGTTGACTGTTTTTTGTTGGGAAGCCTGGATTGAGTTTATAGTAACAAAGATAGTAGTTGTTCCCTGTAGCTGTCATTCTGTCAAGGGGAGACTGTGGATCATGGGAATAAAGGTTGTCCACTGATCAGGAGGTCAGGGTTCAAGCCCAGGTCCAGCCAAAATACTGAACCCCCAAATGCCTCCTGAAACTGTCTGCTGCTCCTCAGGGATGGGAGAACAAATTCCACAATGTTGTACTGAGGTATATTTGTTGTACTATATGTTGTATTATGGCATAGGCACTCAATAAGCACACCGTGGACCGGGCCCGACCCGCGAACCTTCTTTTTATGGCCCTCAAGCCACGTACTGTGCCCCACATGCTGACATTATTTCATAAAATCCACATAGAGACATTATTCCTCACTTGGCTGACCTTATCAGGGTCCAGGTCACAGTATCAGAGAAGCCCAAACCCTGGTCACCTCCACCAGCTCCTCCAGTGGGACCCCAAGGCGTTCTCAGGCCAGCCTGGCGATATAATCCCTCCAGCATGTCTTGTGTGGACCTGGGGCTCTCCTGCCAGCAGGACCTGCCTGGAACACCTCCCCAGGAAGAAGGGGGGCCGCCAGGAAATTTGCACCCCATGGAAAAAATATCAAATTGGGCCCAGTTGCAGCTCGTCCATAGGGATTATAAACTTTTTTGGGCTCCCTGACAGTCATGAGCCCTTAGAATCATCCTAACTTTCCCCCCTTTATAGCGCCCCTGCCAGGAAGGCGGCGTCCAGGAGGCACCTGACCAGATGAACCACTTCAGCAGGCTCCACTCAATGTGGAGGAGCAGTGGTTCTGCTCAGACCCAGAGTCTCTCCAGGATGTCCAAGCTCCTCACCCAGAGCCTGGACATCCTGTAGAGGAAACTCATTTCAGATGCTTGGATTTGTGATGTCATTCTTTCAATCATTACCCAAAACTCATGACCATAGGTGAGGACTGGAACGTGGATCGATGGTAAATCAAGTCTTCTTTCTGACTCAGGACTGGTCTAGTCTCAGGATCACGCTGCCCCGATCTGCCTGTTGAGAGACCAGAATTTTCCCTGAACTCACCTCTGATGTTCAGTGAACACACCGTGACCTGAAGCTGAAGTTAGATGGAGATTAAACTGGGAGTACTGGTTTAGTTACACTGAGAGTTGAGAATGGATTTTATTTTGGTAAATCTGAGATGCTTTTCAAACCAAAGCGACAGCATTGCGTTTTTAATTTCGTACCGATTTATTCTCTCTATCTGATCATGACCTCCGTCTTTTCTCCTCGTCATTCTTCAGCTCAACCAGTCTCTCACATGTGGATAACTAATAGCTGCAGCCTAATTATACAGCTCCAGATGTAAACACCATATTTAACAACCCAACCACAGGACCAATGGGATCATGTAGGTCATCTTCCTCCTCTTCCAGCTGCAGATGGAGGTCTTATTCTCTGTGTGCTCTTTGTCCCTATGTGCATGTACTTCTACACTTTCAAAGAGTTTAAACAGAGCACCAACTAAAAATCATTATAGGAGGGACTGATTCAGGTTCAAGAATCCTTATTATTCCCTAGACCAGGGCTACTCAATTACAAAACTAAAAGGGGGACATTAAAATCAATGGAGGAGTCTGCGGTCTGGGGGATCTGATGCTCGTATAGCAAACGCTCCTGTTCCTGGAGCTGTGTATGAGGTGCTGCGGTGGATTTATGAACTAATGACGGCTTGGGGAGCAACTACATGGCTCAAGGGCCAGAAATAGGAGGCTCGCAGGCCAAATCCAGCCCGCGGGCCACCTATTGAGTACCCCTGCCCTAGGGACAATTGGTTTCACAGCCAGTAGTAATTTACAACAAAATGAATGACAACATCAGGTCATTTAGAAGTATCATCACTGCAGGGACAAATGAGTTTTTCAGTCTTAGTTCTGCACCTTGGTAACAGATAACGGCATCCAGACAGCAGCAACCTGAACTCACCATGCAGTGGTTAGGGTTAGGGTCAGTGGGTGGTCTGGATCAGCCAGTGTCAGTCTGGCCTTATTCACTGACCTCCCTTTGTGCAGGTCAGTCAGGTTACTGAGGGCTGCTATTTTGCTGCACATCCTGATGATCCCAATAGCCTGAGAATGATCAGGGTCTGTACAGTCGAAGCCTACCAGCTCCCTCTGAAATGCACCTGTTGCTAGTGTGGTCAGCAGCTAGACGTGCAGCTCTGAGCACAGTTCCAACATAACTGTCCTTGGAAACCCTAAAGCAGCTGATGGGTCAGATGTCATCTTGGGCCAGAAGATTCTCTCTGCCTCTCACAAAACGTTCTCTCACATCCCAAATAATAATGTTATTTAAAGGTGTTTTCTGCACCACTTTGTACAAACTTCAAATAATTGCATTCAGGGTTGTATTAGTTGTTCATTGTGTGTCTGATGTATTTTTTACTTCATTAACTATTCCCCAGTTCCACTAAGAAACACTTACCAGCCATGAAGTTGGTGTTGGACTGTATTACTATAGTTTCATTATTGATCGTTTTTAACATAGAAAAGGATGTAGCTACACCAGTATCTCAGTCCACAAGATGTTTGACCTATGGCCTGAAACTACAGGGTTCCTCAACCAGCCAGAGGTCTCCTGCAGCTCTTTGTGTTTCACTTCACGACTGAAAGTGTGTTCGCATCAATACTGATTGTATTGGCTTATTTCTTCAGCTGATTTTGCATTTTATAAACTGTTAAGAAAACACACAATTAGTTTACATTGTGAAAGCATTTTTTACTCTATACACACACACACACACACACACACACACACACACACACACACACACACACACACACACACACACACAGCATGACCCTGCTCTGTTTTCCGTCATTGTCAGCTGGATGGTGTGTTTCCTGTTTAGTTTGCTGTAGAGGCCTTTAAATGGGGCCTTTCTCCATCTCTCTCGGCTCTTATCATCACTTTAATGTCAGCCTGTTGACTTTTCATGCCTCTGACTACAAACAAAATCCTAGGTCAAACTAAAATGAATAGTTAGGACTTGAATGTAACCCTCTCAGGATTAGCTGATGTGAAAGCCCCACCTTCCTTTACCTTAATCTGCTGATGGCAGAAGGTGGAGTTACTCCACCACCACTGAAAGGCACCTGTTGAACTAAAACCAACTTCTTTCTGATCACCCTTGAATGTGACATCCTCACTTCCTACGCTTCATGTTGGGTTCAGAATGTTTTAACTCAGAACTGGGGACAGGCTGAACAGTGTGAAGTTGGCCTTGAGGTTGTGACTCTAGTGCTGCAGGATGCATGGTGTTAATGAAACGGCTTCATGACAACAGGGTTTTAATCGCCTCCCTCCCAGCGTGAAGAAGCCAGACGTGATGATGTTCACATGCTTAACAGAGACCATGTTTGGATCAGACCAGTGAAGGTTACAGTCAGGGAAAGAATATTAGCCAAGGAATGTAAACACATGAGAAGTGACTAAAGCATGGCTCTGTTAACACAGGAAGTACGAACCGTGGAGATTGTTTTCTGGGATAGGTCATCTTTTTGAGGCTGTTCTGACTGTTCATTAGTTATGATTATCAGTGAATGTATTGTTACTTTATATATAAGGATAGTATCATGTTGTAATGGATGTAAAGTGTTTTATTGGCCGTTTGTTCCTGTCATTGGTTGGAGGTGAGAGTAGTCTCATTGTTTTCTGGGTATCGCATCACTTTATGAGGTTGACGCAAACAAACTTGAGGCTAAATACAATTTTATTATTATAATTTATATACATGAATTTATTTGATTAAATGCATTCCTGCCAACAGACTCCTAAAGTCTACTCTCTGTTGCAGTCTGGACCGGGAAGCTGATGGGGGAGTTTGGGCGTCTCTATGAGCAGCAGTATGGAGTGGCTCTCTTCAACAAAGTCCGCTTTGACGTCGAGGGAGGAGGCGGCCCACAACCACAACTACTACACCGCAAGGTAAAGCCTTCTGTTTAGAGCTCTGAGTTACAGTGAACACACACCACTGTCGTGTTGAAGCTAGGACTTTTATGTGAAAATGGAGCTCCTGACCTCAGAGGACGTGTTCACCTGAGAGATGAGGGGTGTTAACTCTGTAGACGTTATGAGCTAAGAATGGGAGTGAAAAGGATCAATGCAAATGAGCTAAAGCTCTAAAGTTTAATATTTTTTTAAAACTAAACACTTGTCCCATGAAAGTAAACAATACATGAATAAAGAAGCTTTAAAAGTTCCCTGCAGTGATCAGACAGGATGAGTCCGTTCTGTGTAACATCTCACTGGTTTAAACCAGCATCTCACTGGTTTATCTCACTGGTTTAAACCAGCATCTCACTGGTTTAATCTCCACCTCCCTCTTTCACTTTCTGACTCGTAGAAAATAAACAGAAAGCTCCCAGATTCCTGTGAAACTCTGTTTTGAGAGGAAATTTGGTTCATGATTTTCTTTCAACGTGTTTATAATTCAGGCAGCAGTGAGGCAACGCCCCACTGAGAGAATGGTTTGAGACGTGTTACAAAGGAGCTCATGAATGCTGTATCCAGTGATGGCAGCCATGCAGTGACACCCTAGTGGCTTTAATAACATCAGATAATGTTTTAATAATTCACTCTCATATTTAATATACATACAGATGTAGTCTAATTGTGTGGTTGCTCCTCAACAATAAACATTAAAAACACAATTATGTCTAAAACAACCTGAAACTGACCAACGTTTAATGGAGTTCTAGTGTTTCTTCTGTGTTCAACTCAAACCAGACGTTGCTTTTGATTATTGACTCAGTTGATTGTTTAATTAAATTTAAAATGTCCAGGATGAAAAATGTTGTTGTGTTAAAGTAGTGTTTCCTGGCAGCACCTTGTGCAGTGATCCAATCAGACGTCTGCACCTGTCCACAGGTATTTTGGTTCATTCTTCCTGAGCAAACTGCTCCAGCTCCACACTGCAGGTTCACATCCTGTCACTGAGTCTTAACAGGATTAGGCTCATAGAGGACCATTTATGATGATTCTAATTGGGTTTTGTCTCAATGGTTCTTGAACATTTGGACTCATTATTTTGTTATTCAAGGTTCCCCATGCTGGATGCAGCAAAACAGCCCCAGAGCTAAACAGAATGTTTGTCCATGGAGTCGTTATCGTTCAGGTTGTGAGGGTGGTGTGATGAGAAAGTGACGTACTGCAGAAGGATTTGGATGTTTTCTTGGCTCTTTTTCTATCTGTCTACTCTTTAATACTGTCAGCTGTGGTTACAGGAACATGGGGCTACTGGGAGATGGTATTGGAGCCTTGACCTTCTCTAATCTCTCTGAGCTCCTCTCAGCTCTGCTCCCTGTTCATGTTCAGTGTGGTGAACACCATGATGCCTAACTACTCTGCAGCATGTTGTTTCCCTTTGAACTGGATGAGTGGTTGAGGCTTGAAGCCTCCACTGATGCTGGGGTTAAACTCTGAAACATGAACATGATACAGGATTCAGTCTCTTAGAGAACCAACAAATCTGTTCACTGTTTTAACAGATCATTAAAAAAACAGCAGTAATCATTTGTTATTATAGCTTTAGTTGTTTGTGCTGATAATCTAAAGACATATCGATAGATAGATCGAGCTACGTACGATACGTCCATACCGTACGTACAGCTTGGTTTGGACTGAATCACTTTTAAAGACAAACTAAGCATTTTAATAACCTAAAAAGGGACCAACAGATTTTCCCAGGTCTGTTGAAACCTTTTCAGAACAAAGTCATGCCAGGACTTGTTGAAGCCACCTCACATCCTGTTCAATAGAAAACCAAACAGGCACCATAAAAACTCATAGGTGTCAGTTTATGAGGACAGAAACACTGGTCCTGGTACAAAGTGGTGATGCCACCCTGAAAATCCCCCAAATCTTTGCAGTTTCTTGATGTCCTGCAGGGCAGAAAATTACTCAACAGCCGTTGTTTTTCCAGGATCATCTTCTTCTCCAGCTGAAGAGACAATATGATATGATTGTTTCAGTGAGGTAAAATGAAATATGTGGTTTTTCTTGTTGACAACCCTTTTGTAATTGTTCTAGGTTGGCTTGTATGTAATACATGTGTTGTGCCAATGTGGGGGAGTAAATAATGACATCATTCAAACAGACAAAGCAGATGGCACCTCTTAGGTCTCCCAGAAATACTTCATCAGCTGTTGAAAATCAAATCGAATCAAATCAAACTTTATTTATATAGCACCTTTCATGCCCCAGCGAGCAACACAAAGTGCTTGACAGATTAAAATGACCCATACAACCCACATTCCCTCCCTTTCCCACACATAGAACAATTATGACACTCTCCCCTCCCAGTCCACAACCCATTCCCAGGCACACATACACCCACACATACACATAAAAACCACATTAAACACTATGCTGAGCTCAGATGGCTAAAGTAATGAGCAACACGCCATCAAGTGGGCCCTCTGCCTCGTCAGCTGTAGAACCAGGTCAGCAGCCACACACCAACCAAGGGCACCTGGGAATGGAGGGTGGCAACCCCCGCCACTGCCCGGGCCCTACCGGGGAGCGCCCGAGCCGCCACCGCCGACCACCGGTCCCAAGGCAGAGGGCTCCACAGAGCATAGCATATAAAGAACTTATATGAATAGTAAAATGACCAATAAAATGTGAATAAAAAAACTAAATAAATAATAATCAGTTAAATGCTAATCTAAAAAGGTGGGTCTTGAGTCTATTCTTAAAAACCTGAACGTTCTCTGCGGTCCTGAGGTCCTCTGGCAGTCCGTTTCAGAGGCGAGGGCCGTAATAACCAAAAGAAGCTTCGCCGTGGGTGTGTGTCCTGACTTTAGGGATGACTAGGAGACGGCTGCCAGAGGAGCGCAGTGACCGCGAGGGTTCATATGGCAAAAGCAGTTCAGAAAGATAAGAAGGGCCAAGACCATTAAGACACTTAAAAACCATTAACAGTATCTTAAAATCGATCCTAAAACATACGGGGAGCCAATGCAGTGATTTTAAAACCGGAGTGATCAGTGAACCGGAGTAGCAGGAGTGGTTTGATCCAGGCTCCAGACCATGTTTGTCTTTGAGACCCCGGTTGGGCTTCGAGTCCCTGGTTTGGTTTTTGAATCCCTGGTTGCCAACCAGGGACTCAGGGACTCAAAGACCAACCAGTGGTTGGGCTTTGAGTCCCCGGTTTGGTTTTTGAATCCCTGGTTGCCAACCCCGGTTCTTCCTCTGCTGACTGGAAACTAGAATTTGAACTGTTGACATTCCAGACAACACTGGCAGGTGATTAAACGGGTCAGTGACTATGTTTTTAAATATAAATACTGTAAAGTGCTTCTTGATCACATCTCTCATTCTGAGCATAGTTTAGGAGGCAGGAACTGGCCTGAATCAGAGAGGATGACCACCTGCTATTGAAGCACGACATAAACCCAACACAATTTCCCAACACTGACATAAAAGGGAAAATCCACAAAGTTGGTGTCATTAATAAAGACAACTGAGGTTGAAGCGTCTCAGGATGTCTCAGAGTGAGATGAGCACTGGTATTTTAGTTTAATTGTGAAAACAAGGATCACTGTTCCTCTTAGGTTGTGTTCATTAGTTCTCTTCTGAGTGTTGAATAAATCTCTGCTCACCACTGGCTTTTGTGGAACCACCATACGTATCATACATACTATACCACCATACATACTTTACTACTATATATGTATTTGTTTATTTATTTAGCAGACGCTTTTACCCAAAGCGACTTACACAATTAACAATCACCCTATCAGGCATGTTGTAATCTGTGGGGAACACCGTAGTACTCAGAGAAAACCCACACATGCATGGAGAGAACATGCTACCTCCACACAGAGAGGCCACAGCCGGAATTCAAACCTGCGACCTTCATGTTGTGAGGCAACAGTGCTAACAACTGCGCCACCATGCAGCCCATAAACACTGTACCACCATATACAGTATACTATACCACCTTATACAGTACACTATACCACCATATACAGTATACTATACCACCATACACATAGACATACGACCATAAACATTTTAAAAGGATCATTAATCAAGTCAAAGTCAGCTTTATATTTAATTTATCCATTCATGCCAAACTATCAGTCCTGATGGACCCACAGTGCAACATGTAGTGGCAACAACTAAACAACAAGAAGCTGTCCTGTCCTGTCCTGTCCTGTCCTGTCCTGTCCTGTCCTGTGCATTGGGGTGCTCCTGTCTGCCTCAAAGCGGGTGAAGATGTTTATTCCATTCAACAGAGAGGACTTGTAGTCTGATGGTTTGAATCCTTCACCAGAGGTTGCTGTGTCCTTGCTGTTGTTGAAGTGGTTGGATATTCTCTTGGAGTGCTGCCTCTTGGCCTCTGATGCCATGTGATGAGTTGGCCCTCGCTGTCCTCAGGGTTGACGTTTAGGGTCTCCAGCTCAGAAGGCAGCAGCCAGGGCTTTGAGGAGCCCGTGGACCTCCCCTGTTGATCTGTAGTAGTTTGACAACATGGTTTTTTGTTTGAATTAATTACAATTTCTACACGTGCAGGTTTACAAGCTGAACAATCGGAAATCAGTTTGAAAATAAATACACAGACCTGAATGACCATGTTTTCAAAATAAAAGCTGTTTAAAACAAATCAACTAAAGAGGTCATGACGTGCAGGAGGCTCAATCTAGTCTGACATTTACACGTAATCAAACCAGTTTCATGATGATGCTGGAAGACGCTGTCAGTGGTTGGACATATTCTGAGGTGTGATGTTTTTAATGGCTCATGATGTGGATGCCTGCTGTGTTTTAGTTCAAAATGTGTTTTCTTCCAGGTTCCTCTGGAGAACAAGTCGATCTTCTCTGGATCCATCTTTCAGTACGTAGAGGAGAATAAGAAATGGAAGAACCGCTTCCTCTTCGTCCCAGACTCTTACAACATCTGTTACTATGACAACAAAGCAGTAAGGAGGACATCTTGTTTAGATGAGGCTGGTTTGATGCACTGGTGATGACGGTGTCCCTGTTCTCCTCTCAGGCCTATGACAAATGCCTCCATCCCAAAGGCAGCATCAACTGTGCTGGATATAAAGTGCTGTCCTCTGTGGAGGATTACCTGGACCTGATCAGCAACAACCTGCCAGGTGAGTCGACCACTGGAAGCTCAGGCTGCAGCGCCTCAGACTCACCTGTACAGGAGGAGGGGATCCTCTAACCGGTCACTTGTTTCTGTTCCAGACATGAAAACCAAGGTGGGAGGGTCACCCTTCCTCAAGTTCCCAAACCAGTTCCCTCTGATCCTGTGGCATCCTTATGCTCGTCACTACTTCTTCTGTGTGGTTACTGAGAAAGAGCAGCAGAAGTGGCGTGCTGTCCTCCAGGACTGTGTCAGACATTCAAATGATGGTGAGTCCAGCCTAATGAGCCTCAACCCAAGTCACACAAATACAGATGAGTAAATGTTGACTTCCAGTGAAGACATCCTCAGACTGTTATAAGACTAGTGGCATTTAGACTTCTCTAATCACAAAGAAAACATGAACTCTGCCTTTTAGCTCCGCCTCTGATCCTCAGTCAGAGGATTTAGGAGCATTTAGGGAATGTCTCATTACTCCATTTCCATCTCTATGTGAATATGTAAAAACATTGACTGTCATCTGGGTAAAGTGTCTGTGCAGCAGTGGTCAGTAAAGTGATGGGTTTGATAGTAGAGAGATCAGCAGGCTGAAGCTACTAGAGAGCAGGGTGGGCCTCTGCGCTTCTCTGGGGGGAGGGTTTGCGGCTGCCCGTGCGGTGGTCTTCCTGGGAAGAAACATTTTCCCTAAGGAGATGGATAAAGGATAAATGAAATTACATTATGTGCTGCCTCCCCTGAGAAACCATCAGGTAGACTAGGATGCTCTGGGACTAGAACGGGGACATCAGGACATCTAATGGTCAACATGTGAACTCTGTGAGTGAGCAGGACTTCTGCTGAGCTGAACTAATGACATGCTGTCAGCTGGGTTTAAGAGCCGAACCTGTAATCTGATCGAATCAACACACGCACACACACTGCAAAGAGCCCCAAATGCTTATTTGCCTGTTCTGAGTTTATCCCTGCAGTAACTACAGAGTGTGTGTGAGAAGGCTCATGTGTGTAATGAGCCTCCTGTCAAGTGAAGTTTCTAGTACCAGGGTCTGTTATTGTGCTGAGAATCACACAAACCAGGAAAAGGTTTCTTCACATGAAGACCTGCTGTGTTTATACCTTCAGATCTCGGCTAAAGTCGCACAGGACTCGAACTATCAGCAGCTGACTGATGGTCCCAGCACCTTTAGTTGCTGGTTCCTCTGGTCTGTCTCTGGTAAGATGAGCTGATCTCGGAACACAGAACTGAAGGTCGGTCTCCATTAACCTGCTGTAAATATTACAGTAAGTAGCCTAGCACCAAAGCGTAGTGATGGAAACCAGAAGCAGGTTCAGGTTTTAGTAGGTGCTGACACGAGGACATTCTGTAGCAATGACACTGATTCATTAGGCTGCTACCTGAAGGAGGTACTCAACAAGTAAAACAGAACACATCTTTCTCCTGCTACTGCCTCCACCTCACTGAGCACAGCTAGTAACCATTCCAGTGCTTCTGTTCCTGTCATCACCCCCCACCCACACCCCACCCCACCATGCTGCTTCCTGTGTAGGGAGTTGTCACATGTTGATCAGTCAGGCTGAACAAACTGAACCTCAGTCTGTAACAACCTGTTGTTACCATGCATGACCCAGAGCTGGTGGTTGGTAGACCAGTGCTGAGCAGAGGAGCCGGCCCCTCTGAACCCACACATGTTGGAGCTTTTGGAGACTCCATAATGGTCACGCTTAGTCTGTGTGTGCAGGATGGAGCTCCAGCACTCCAGAGTTCTGGACTGAAAATCACCTCCTGATCCAGATTACCCTGAACCTTCTGACTCCAGAACGGAGTTGATGTCTCCCAGTTTCCATTTAAAGTTTACAGCATTTCAACCCAATTCAGTTTATTTATAAAACATCAGGTCACTTCAATACCCTTCATGTGAATCAGCAGTTAATATTCTGCTAAATAATCAAAGGTTTTTATTGAAATTCTTTTAGTTTTTGTGACAAATACAGTGTTTAACGGACTTGGGTTATAATAACTTAACATACCCTCTTCCTCCTCCTGTGGATCTGGCTCCGCCCACATCCCCACCCAACACCATGTTGAACCAGGGTGACACAGTAATTCTAAAGTGTTGGTGATTCAGGCGTGTTTGAGACGCACGTTATTTTCCCAGAAGATGAGGTCAGAATTCTCTAGATGAAGCTCTAAAAAGCAGCCTCGCGTCTCTACAGTGTGATGTTACCTGTAGGTGGGTTAGTAGTGGTTATTAGTCCTGATCCTATTGATTTGTGACAGAAGCTCCACAGTCATCCAGTGAAAACTAGACACCAAGAGTCCATTAGTTCTTTCATTTCTGTTGTTAGAAAAAACAGTTCCAGGAAAAGAGGAATAAAACTCGGCTCCGTTTTTCAGACGAGCATCCTGCTGTCGATGCTTCAACAGCCTGAAGAGACAAAGTGTCTCTGCTTCCTGTTTGTCTACATCTTAGTTCTGTGTCCCTCAGAAATGAGTGGAAATAAAGCTTTTGTTTACAACACAAACACTGCGGTTCACCATGAATTCTCAGATTCATGTGATCGTTTTATTTATTTTAGTAACTCAAATATGGCACAAGCACCACTTCAGGAAGTGAAAAAGGTCTAAGTGCTGGACTGCACTGCACCCCCTTATGGTGGCTCAGAAACATTACAACTTGGCAGCAGTAGAGGATGTCATCTTTTTTCATGAGCAGAGACCCTAACATCACCAGCTGTTAGACACTTTATTAATCCATTGCAGGAAATTATTGCATTACTGCAGCATAAATGTTAACATCACAAAAAACGAAACAACCCAAAATAAACAACAACAAAAAAAACCTGAGACACACAAGAACAGGAATATCTTCAAGAAATTTGAAAAATGTTTTTGGATAAGAACTTTGATCTAATACGTGAGTTCCTATAGCGTTCTATCCTGCACCTTGAAGGGATCAGCCTCTGGCTGAAGGTGCTTCTCCATAAAAGAGCATGCAGTGGTTTTGTGTGGTTGAGAATAGAGTTGAGTTTTGAGTTGATTCTCACCTCTGCTATCTGCTGAACTGTGTTACAGACTGAAAACCAACAAGAGAAACCAACAAGAGAACAATACAAGTGTTTTTTTCTGGGGGTGCTACCACGTTTAGATGTGCTGCTCATTCCAGAGAAACACCGTCCTTAAAGCTGTACTCGGTAGATTGGTAAACAATGTAGCTTTTAACGTTTTTGTTCATGCCTCTTAACAACGTTCTAACATAGTATAGCTATAAATATATTGTGGCGATTAAACCCCCCCAAAAGAAATTAATAAAGTGGTTGTCCTGCAGTTCTCTTTTAACTAAAATAATCTCCAAATGTCAAAATCTTTTGTGCAAGAATAATTTCACAGAGCTTTTGTTAGAATATCGACTCATTGAGTGCTGATATTTATGTATGGTCAGTGGAGTTTACAGCTCTAAAACCGGTTTCTCACTCACCAAACTAAAACGGTGCTGCCTTGTTCAGGTCAGCTGTGTGTGTGTTTTGTTTATTTAAATCAGGATGAATTAAACCCTGATGCCTGTGCTTCAGCAGACCCTGCTGGTGGTAATGGGCTCTGACCATTATTACAGGAATCCTCTGGAAATGCTAATTGGTTTTATGAATCCAAATAATTTTGCATATTTTTAAAGTGCAGAATCTAAATTTAGGTTTAAAGAAATCAGAAAAGCAAATCTGATTGGATGAACAAACATAAATAAATATGACAGTATGGATTACTTGGAACACTGAAGTGACTGGTGTGGAACCAGCTGAACTCACTTGTTTGTGGTTAACTCATTTAGTTTGATTCCAGTACGTAGAGGCTCTGGTCAGATTGGGTCATCAGTGACAGCTGATCATACTGGTTCAAAGTGAAGCCTATTCAGCGTGTTCTGTTGGTTCTTTTCTTTTCACAAGTCTTTAAAACATATTTTTGGTTTTGTGCACAGACCAATCAGGTTTCATTGCTTTTATTTATGTTTGAAAGCACAGAAAGCCAAAGAGCTTGGAGGTGTTTGACTTTATCCTCTGTGTCTAAAGCTAGACATCATTAGGTGTCTCCCAACTGTTTACTCAGGTAATCAAACTATATGTTGATCTAATTATTTTCACACCTTTTTTCCCCCAACTCATATTTATTTAACAAATAAACAATTTATAGCTTAATGTTGTTTATTGCTACTTGTACGTCTGACCTGACAGGTTTTCTCTGCTGTGGTTTCACTGAATGTAACATTTATAGATTATTTAGGAGCAGGAATGATGGGAAATCCATGCCGTGAGTTTATTAGGTGTTTTTCTTTTAGTCCTACCTGTGCCTGGAGCTAAGTCTATCTCTGGTTTTTTAACCTGTCATTTCAGATTTTTATGTTCTTTTCTGAGACGATGCAGCTCAGGATATCAGTCACTATTTATTTTCTTGTTCCCGCCTGTGATTTTTCAAATTTTTTAATGTTAATTAAATAACATCTGAAATGGTAATGACTGAAATCCATCTACTCTAAATGCCATATTTTAGGCACCATCTTTGCATTTTTAAGATGAACTGAGGTTTCTGATTTTCTGTTTGCAGGTTTGTGTGAGGAGCACAAAGTACAAACACCAGCTTTTACTGACGCCGTCCGACTATACCGCCAGGCTCAAGGGCACTATGGCACCTGGGAGATGATGTGTGGTGTGCCAGCACAGGTAAATGTTAAGACACTGCTTTTTCTGTTTTTGTCAGAAATGTGACATACTTTTTTGTAGTAATACTGTATGAAGGCATTTTAAATGTAGAGATCTGTAACGTAATTGGTGCCCCGTGTGAGGCAAGTATGGAGGACTGATCCTGCCAAAGCTGACAATAAATAAATACGTGAGAAAATAATTACAATGTATATTTATTTATTCATTTCAAAATATTTTTATTTTAAAATTTATTTACTCATTTATTATTGTAACCTTTTGCAGACCATAGGGGTGGGTTCAAAGTCCTCCATTAAGTAATTACAGCTGCAGAAGTTTGTCCTGATTAATCAGCTGTTCTTCTAGCAGGTAATGTCCCACTGTTGACTATCAGACCTTTGAGGACGAGAAGCGGAGTTCTATTTAGGAAATAACGTAATGAAATTGGCTTTTATTTCTCTTCATTCAGATGTTGCTACAGTTAATGTTCTATCCAGAAGCTCCATGATGAATAAACCAGAAACTCTGGGGCAAAAAGAACTTGACTTAAGATGCTATTTGTTTTGATTTCAGAAGAAACAATTTGCATTCAAATTTAACAAAATAAAAGCTTTTTTTAATGTTACTTTTGACAGAAAGTAAAAGTATTCCAGCTCAAACTAAATAAAGATGTTAGTCCTGGGGTGATGGCCTTGGAGAGGATCCAGCTGAGGGGTATATTGGTGTGTTACCAGTCCCTTCTGAAGCCACTTTAACCAGCAGTGTCACTGTGGTTGTTGGAGCCGCCTGATGTCATTGGTTTGTGTGTAAATGGTTGAATGCAGATTTGAAAGGGGCTAATTTTTGCATCACAGACTCTTACACTAAAGAGGCTAATGTAACATGGCTTCCTATTTTAGGATAATTATATGGATGTACCCATCACAGAGGAACATGCCCATGATGCTCAGGGACAAACACAATACAGTTGTACTGAGCTGGTTCAATGTGTTCTTGTAGATCCTGTCCAACCTGGTGATGGAGGGTCTCCTCCCTGAACTGAGAGAGCTCATTTCCCCCCGCCTCAAAGGCAAACTGCATGAGAGGCAGAGGAACTGGATGCTGGTGAGAAGCTGCAAACAAACAAACGCTTCATGTTTTGGTCTTGAGATTAAATAAAATGCTAATGTTATGTTGAATATCTGTCCTTTTTTCAAAAATAAGTTAAATATTAAGAGATTTAATATAATTTGTCTGTTATTTAATCAGTTTTAGTTGTTTTCTTTTAGGAAACAAACATGTTTGTGTTGATTAGATTATCATCATCTAATCATTCTGTTATTGACTTCAGTTTAGTGTCACTTCAGTTTAAAAAGTAGCATCACACCTGGGAGGTATTCCAGAAAGAAGGTTCAACAAACTCTGAGTTTATCTGTAAATTCAGAGTTTCATTACTCCAGACAAGAAAATATAAAACATTTTTGATTTCAGAACAGCTGGATTCAGTGAGTTTAATCAACTGTTTCCTCATCTTGAGTTAAGCCTGAACCAATAAAAACATTCCTTCGATCACATGACCTCATTGCTGGAGTTACCCCTCTGTGATAGTGAAGATAAAAGCATGCAGTGGAGTTGTGTGTTTACTGTGTGTGTGTTTGCTGTGTGTAGATCAGTGACACGGTGTACAGCATGGTGCAGGCCCAGTGCCAGGCCCAGTATGAGGCCGTGTTGCACACCTGTGAGGCCAAGCGCTCGTCTCTGGAAGCGTCCATACGAACAGACATGGACCAGATCATCACGTCCAAGGAGCATGTCACCAGCAAGATCAAAGGTTCATATCCTGTCACCTAGGAGTTCACACTAACAGACTGGTTTCAGCAGATTTTTGTTTGATGACTAAAGACTGAGATGACATAGTTTGTAGCTGCAGCTGATGAAGGATCACAGACTAAAAGACTTCTCAAACCAGCTGCTGACTGCAGGTACCAAACTCAGGCGGGCGACAACACGTACAGTACTCATAGGGAGCAACCAATTTGGTCACACAGGCGACCTGATTTCTCTCAGCAGTGTGACAAAAAAAATCCAGAGGTTGCACCGGTGTGACCAGTCAGTCGAGGAAGTAGAAAAATCAGCGACACTGAAACTGCAGTTCAAGAACAGACAAACATCAGGTCCATATCATGGTCTCGACCAATCAGAGATGGTGAATGTTTGTGTACTGCAGTTAGACAGAGAGAGGTGAGGATGCTAGTCTAGTCACATAAACAGAGTGGATGTACCACGAGAGAGAAAAAATACGAAGATCAACTGACAACTTCTTCATCAAGTTAAGTCCTGAGCTGTCTGAAAATCATGACCAGTGCTCTGATACGGAACCATCAGCCTCCCAGGTTAGGTCAAGCGCTGATCTGGAGACAGCTGGTCCACGCCACAAGGCTAAAGAGATGCAGCAGTTCTATTTCTGCGCCGAGGCACGGCTGAGCACTTTATGAGGCAGAAATTACGACAATACGCTGAACTGCTGCTAGTACTGCAAACATAAACAACCACAGTACATGGATGAGGAGTGTTTTATTGTGAAATATTTACATAATTGAGCTTTTAGAAGCAAATTATTTCCATAAATATCTCACTGACCCATTGTTGAAGAATTAAAAGATAATCCCACAAAACATGACGGTAGTTTTGACCACATACAGACTAAAAGATGCGCTTCATACCTCCTGTTCTCAGTTCCCGGGAGATATTGTGACTATCACGTGATTTAGCAAGCTGCGTTCAATGGTGCTCCACTTTAGGAGAGACTAGAAGACTTGCCAAAAACGCGGCGCTACCTTCTCCTGTGGGACCCAGGCTTTACAAAACATAACTTTTATGTTTACTAGATTGTCAATTAATCATTTACAAGGTACCTATATGGACAAAGATTTTTTTAAAAGTGAACCTGTAAATCATTAAATGCAGTGCGGTTCAAATTTTGGGTGCACCTAACTTTTGTGCTGGTGCTAAAAGTAAGCCTAGAGCCCTGCTACTGGTTGGTGATGGTAATGCAACAATTCATTAGTAGTAGAAGACCAAGAAAAAGAAAGCAAAGATGGCCGACTGCAGTCTCACTGCTGCTCTCATCTGTGCCCAAAAAGGGAAGAAAGATGGAAGAAAGGAAGATATAGAGAAAACAGTTTTTGGGTCGCATTATGGAGAAGATGACAGACTCCACAGCCCTACAGACGCTTTGATTCTGTTTTCCGTGTCTGCCTACAGGTTCATCCTGAGAAGATCTAACATGTTTGGCTGTGACTGACTCCTATTTTCTAATTGTCCAGTATAATCTTTAGCCTGCTAGGGGAAGTCTGTAGGTGAAGATGAAGTTTTTTTTTTTTTTTTTTGAGCACTGACCTCTGTGTGAACTTGACAGGATGTCCTCTGAGAATATTGACAGCTGTCCTAGATGTTCTTGTGAATAATCCATTTTCTGTAGGTGATGGATTCCACAAACGGTTAAAAACGACCTTTAACCCCTCTCACAGTGTTGCTTCTCTAAGATACCTGCTGTTGACTCCTGGTTTGCTCCAGAGCAGAGCAAACGTCTACTCAGAGTAAATCAGACAAACTAACAAAGTGAATGTTTAGTTTAGTTTTGTTCTGTCGTCGTCATCTTGGTGTCCTGTCCTTGGTGAGATGTGGACTCTAAAACATTTCTTCTCTCACAACTGACCTGCTGTAGTTACCATGTGTTTGATAGAAAGAGTTTTCAGTTTGAGGAGGTAGAGTCAGTCTGTCTTTCTGATGATCCCTGCTCCCTTCCAGCTGTGGTTCTGCCCAAAGCTGAGAAGCTGCTGAAGGTGAGCATCGAGCCGTACATCAGTTCCATCTTAGAGGCTTTGATGGAGCCCACCAGCCGAGGCTTCTCTGAGGTCCGTGACGTCTTCTTCAGGGAGTTGGTGGAAATGAGCAAGAACACCCTCAATAATGGGACAAAGGAGATGGTGGCACAGGTGAGGACATGACTGATGAGTCTGTGTATAGGTGAGTGCATCTCTAACAACAATCGGCTGGTTTTAAATATGGTCCTCCCTCTCAGCACATGGAGAAGATCTCCATGCTGGCCTTCCATCCAGTCAAGATGCAGAGCTGCTATGAGAAGGTTGAACAGCTGAGTCTGGAGGGTCTGCAGCAAAGGTTCGACGTCTCCAGCCCCTCAGTGTTCATCCAAAGAGCCCAGATCCTCATGAGACAGGTAGGAACCAGGGGCCTCAATTATAAAACTGTTCTTATCCTTACTAAAAGTCTACTTATGATCAGCCAAAGCATTTTACTCATGCAAAGTCATTTTAGAACCTATAAAACACTACATACACGGTTCACACAATTCTGCTTTATAAATCACTCCTTTTCCTAGAAATGTTCTGAGCTGTCTTTGGATCAGATCCCTCCTCCTACACGCCATCATTCTGCCATATATGGTCAATGAAAAGAACCTCATGAATATTCTGCACATACATAAGCTGCTGATTTCTGGTGTCTCACTGTAAATTATGACAGATCTAGAAAATGTAATTTCACAGAGATTGAAATCGATGTTTTATTAGGCGATCACATGTTGACGCATCACTAATCCACTGAAGGTCTCCGAGTGTCAGAGAGTGTCTGCAGGTGAACGCTGTCAGTGTGACAGAGATGGAGCTCAGTGAGGACTGAGATAGTCCAGATCTAAGGGGAACATGTCACTGAATCAGGAAATGTCCTGTTGTTCATCCTATCAGACTGATATCAGCCCACCTGAACCAGCAGGTTAAAGAAACCTGAGAGGTCAGAAGCTGCAGGTGGTTCTGGTGGGTCGGTGGATCCAACACCAGGTCCAGTTCAGCACATAGATCCATAGGATGCTGTAGAGAATCTAAGTCAGCTGATCAGCCAGTCATCATCATGGACCTGGAAATCTACGTGGTCTCTAAAAACTCCTCATCTGGATTCTGACACTGGCTGATCTTCAAGGATTGCAGAGCATCCATTACAGAGAGAGTCACTGCAGGATTCATCGGTCTCAGAACGTGTGTGTGTGTGTGTGTGTGTGTGTGTGTGTGTGACTACAGTCTGAAAATGTCTTAAATTCTCCGTGTTACCATCTCACCAGCTGCTCTTCCAGTTGTCTTGTCTCCTAAATGTTCTCCACCAGGGTCAGAATTTGAATAGTTTCCACATTTTTCTGTCACATTTTTTTTCCTATAAATCACAGAGTTTGTGTAGAAAGTGACTTAAACAACATTCAGACCTGGTTTTGTGTGTAAGCAGCTTTAGAAATGAGGCCCTTGATCTACAGCACAGCTCTGAAACTGTTTGTCCACTCGGTCTGAATACTGACGGAGTTTAAAAAACTTTGTTCCACTCGGTGTCTGTTCAGATTATACTAAATGGTAAATAGTTTTAAGTCATTTTTCAAATGTATAAAATCAGGTCTAATTTTTTTTTTTAAAAGTACATTTGTGAATTTTTAAAAAACCACAAATTAAATTAAATGTGTTTCTTTAAAAATATATCAAACTTGCATTTCTGCATCCTCAGTGGAGGCTAATTGATCTGACATGAAGCTGACCTGCAGTCAGCCAGGGTACATACAGTGATGTTCTCTCTCTGTCTCTGTGTGTCTTCAGCAAATGGACGATGCAGTGTATACGTTTGAGCAGATCCTTCACCAGAGTCTGGAACCTCAGGGTCCTGAGGTTCTGTGTAAGACCATTCAGCGCTGCCAGGACCGAGTCATTAAGGTCAAACACACAACAGAAACGCAACACCAGGAATATGTTTGTGAAACAGAAAGATGAATGGACAGAGAAACATTTCCTCCTCCTGTTGTTTTTGTCATATTTAGAAGTTTGACTATGACAGCAGCACCGTAAGGAAGCGTTTCTTCAGAGAAGCTCTGCTGCAGATCTTCATCCCCTACATGCTGAAGCAGCTCAGCCCAACCTGTGCCTCGGTGAGTTTCTGCTCTCCGTTTACACCGTGACGCCTGCAGGTTGCGGCGTGTGTTTATAATTCAGTGTTCTTAGACTTGTGATGTTTGTGTGATCACCAGGAGCTTCCGTGCTTCAAGGAGCTGATTTTTGAGGACTTTTCCCGCTTCATCCTTGTAGAGAACATCTTTGAGGAGGTGGTCCTGCACTCGGTCATGAAGGACATCATGATGGGTCAGTCCTGTTCACTGTTGTTGTCTTTCTGCCTTTGCACAGCTAAAACTCAATGGATCACATGTCGTCTTTATGCTTTAGAGAATCTTATTGTGTAACAGCCAATCATATCACCTTCCTGCAAATGATCTGGTGTCCTTCAGTTCACTGACAAGAGGACACTTTTTATCTGTGCAGACTTTATCATTACAAGTGGAGCCACTGTAGTTTATGAAGTCAGATGGTTGGTTGGTCACCAGTTAGTTCTAATGTTACTATTTTGGTACTTTATTCTGTGTTTTATGAGATTATTTCTTGCCATTTACTTTTATTTTTTGCTGTGCTGCACCAGATTGGGTCAAGGAGATTGTTATAAGAGGTATTATGTGACCTGCTTGAAGGCCACCCTTTCAATCTGTTCTAAACCTTTACATGTTGCTTTTGTGTGCAGCTGTGAAGGAGGCAGCGGTCCAGAGGAGACACAACCTGTACCGGGACAGCATTGTCCTCGGCAACAGCGACCCTAACCTGCACCTACTGGCTGAAAACCAGTCGATTGATTGGGCTGAGAAGTATGGAGCAAGCCAGGGGGAGGAAGGAGAAACGGGGGAGGATGCTGAGGGTGACCAGGTGGAGTCCCAGAAAAGGAGGAGGATGAAGCAGGTGGTGTCCATGATCCAGGAAGACGGCTCTACTGTCACACCAGAGTCCTGCATGGAGGTGCCCACCGTTGATGTCATCTTAGAGGAGAACTCAGAAGATGAAGCTTCCTCTGACCAGAATGGATCTGCAGATCCCAAAGAGTCTGAGAACTCTTCAGGCCTGGCCAATGGTTCTGCCTTGAAGGAAGCAGAAGCTGAACAAAAGGAACAGCGAGAAGATGAGCTGCTGAAAGTCGAATCAGCTGCAGAAGGTGCTCCAGGTGAAGTAGAGGAGGTAAATGAAGAAAAGGCACAGCCAGTGTTGGTGATGGAGAAACCACCCTGCAGCCAGGTATCAGAGGAGGCAGCGTCACCTCCTCCCAAGGAAATACCACCAGAAACGACAGGAAACCGTCCAGACATGTCTAATAGTTCCATCATAAAGGAAAAGGAGAGCCAATCAGAGGAGCAGAGTCCAGACGTCCCACTGAAAGTTGAGTCCACTGTAGAAGGTGCTCCAGTCTCAGAGGAGGATCAGGGAAAAGTCATCCAGCTAGTGGTTGAGAAGGAGCCACTTGGCAACCAGGGGCAGTCGGAGGAAGCTCCTCTTCCTCAGGAGTTACCATCTGAAACCCCAGAAGCGAGTTCAGAGAACCCTCCACAGGCAGCACCTGGCCTCCCCCTACCTTCACATGACGATAGTGGCTTCCAGTCTCCCACCAGTGAGGTGGTGGATCAGTCCTCCTCCACAGCTCCCCCACAGCACTCACAGGAGCTCCCTGTGGAGGGGAGGGGAGGTGAAGCTGCAGCAGCAAATGCAGAGTGACTCAGAAAGCAGGAACCAGTGATGAGATGAACCAGAACCCTGCCCCGTTTTGGTTTTAACGCTTCATTTTAACCACATCATTTTCAGTTTCCACAGCAGAAATCACTCATGGCTCAGAGACTCGTTTTCAGACGTGAGCCAGGAAGAACCTTAACGCTGACTCTCCATCTACCCACACACTTCTTCTTTTCACTTCCAGAAACGTGAGTCCAGTGGACCACCAAGTGTCCCTGACTGTGTTAGTCACAGATCAGACACCCTGGTAGAGATGAACCTTGATCTAGATCCTGGGGCGGTTCAGGAACCTGCCACAGTTGGTTTTTATTGGGTGTAAATCCCCGTCTACGTTAATGAGCTGCTGGACCAAGTGTGAGAATGATTACTTGCTCCGGTTATCGAACAGAAATGTCTTTTTTGCTTCGTAACCCTTCATGCAATGAATGATTCGTCTCGGTGAACTTTTCTACAGTGTTTCTGAGAACAACACTATTTTACTGAGTTTATGCATTTACATTCCTGTGTATAATGATTAGGCTTGAATGGAATAATGAACCACCATCTTTTTACTTCTATGTTGGTTTTTTTATCATTTCATGAGTATTTTCTGATTTTTCACCTATTATTTATTTTGCACCCATTCTTATTTTGTTTGGTGTAATTTTTTTTAGATTATTTTTCCTTGTGATACAAATCAAAGTGTTATTCATAATAAATCTTTATCCAATAAACAGTGACAGTTGTTCATTGTGCTCTTTGACCTGATGGTGGCGCTGTGACGATCTGAATGGTTTTAAACGGTCACAGGTTGACAGATTGTGCAACATCAACCACCTCTTGTGTACTATGGGAAACTATTGCTGCCACTCTTTTAAAATCAAATTTAGCCTTATCAGGTTAGAACGTTTTCATGGTTTTACAACATGAATGTGGTGTCCTCCATTGATCAGGGTCCAGGTCACAGTATGTCCAGTTCAACACCAGCAAGACAAAAGAGATGGTAATGGACTTCAAGAAGAAGTCACCTCCTGCAACACCAGTGAACATCCAGGGAAAAGTCATTGAGGTAATGGGTGTTCACCTCAACAATAAACTGGACTGGTCTACAAACAGATGTCCTGTATAGGAAGGGCCAGAGTTGACTCCACCTGTTGAGACGTCCTTTGGAGTCTGCAGGACCTTGCTAAAGACCTTCTATGACTCGGTGGTCACAACCACCCTCTTCTATGCAGTGGCCTGCTGGGGGAGTGTTTGCACTGACGGACAGGTCAAGGATGGTGCAGAGGTCTAGCTCTGTGTTGGGAGGTCATCTGAAATCACCCCTTGCACGAGTCTGAGTGCACTGGGCAGCTCCTTTAGTCAGAGACTGATGCATCCCTGCTGTAGAAAGGACCATATTTAACAACCCAACCACAGGACCGATGGGGTCACGTAGGTCATCTTCCTATTCCAGCTGCAGATGGAGGTCTTATTCTCTGTCTGCTCTTTGTCCCTGTGTGCATGTACTGCTACACTTTCAAAGAGTTTAAACAGAACATGTTTAATCGCTCTGTATAAGTAAATATTAAACATCAGACTTGGAGCTGGACTAGACTACCTGTGGGTGCTTTGGGACAGACAAGGGGCCCACTCATTAGAGCCTCAACTAGAGGGGTCTGAAGACATGTTGGTTACAACAAAGTAGAATAGTTTGCCTTTTTTTGGATGATAAATGAATTTACTTACCAAGACTCCACCATTCTGCTCGGTTCCTGCTAAAGTCTGTCCCATGCTGTTCATTACACTGAGTGACTCGTACACTGAGTCAGACCAACTCAACACCATGCTGATTTACATCATTTTGCATCACATCTATTCTGTACATCAGCTGAATGAAAGTGCTTTTTGTTAACAGACACATCCATCTGGCTGGTTCTTATAGCAGTCTGTAGTCAATTAGAAAATGATCACTGCAAACTGTGCTTTAAAGTTCAGCTTCATTTTAGGGGATTTGATTTTCCTGGTTGACCTACAAATAATTCCATCCCACTGCTTATGGCTTGGCTCAGGATTAACTGGCTCAGGTTCAAGAATCTTTATTATCCCCTGTAGGGTAGATTAGTTTCACAGCCAGTCGTAAATTACAACAAAATGAATGACAACATACACACTACATCAGGTCATTTAGAAGTATCATCACTGCAGGGACAAATGAGTTTTTCAGACTTAGTTCTGCACCTTGGTAACAGATAACGGCATCCAGACAGCAGCAACCTGAACTCACCATGCAGTGGTTAGGGTTAGGGTCAGTGGGTGGTCTGGATATGTTGCTGCACATCCTGATAATCCCAATAGCCTAATCAGGAGAAACACTGCTGCTGAACAGTGATAAACAAGTGACTAATTTTTAAATACAAACCACTCCTGTTCAAAAACAGTCATGCTGATGTGCTAGAAAAACAAAGCTTTTTGGCAAAATGGAAGTTAGTCTTAACCTTTACACAGAAACACACTTCAGAATTGCTGAAATGTCCCTTTATAGTCACTTTCTTAGGCCGTCTGAAACAGCTGAAGCCAAAACCTTTTGAAAATGTGAACAATGATCCATTCTGTGCTGCAATCAATGTCCAATCAAATGCTCTGTTTAGCAAAGGAACCATGAGTCTATGAAGTGGCTCCATGCAATCAGCATTTCATGTGGGTGTGTTTTCTTATGCTTCTGGTTTCTGATAAGAACACAAACAGAATTTGGTCTTCTGGTGCAAATTTTTAAAAACAGTGTTAAAGTAGTGTTTTTGTGAATTACACTAATGACTGTGTTTAACAGACAAGTTTTATAGTGACGTTCCTGTATATTCACCAGCCTCCGAGTCTCCTGTTTTTCTTTAAACTGTGAAACACACAGTCTGAAATGGTTAATTAAATCACACAGTGCAGATTATAGAGTTTAAAATGATTATAGCAATAATAATATGGTGTGAATTTCATTTGTTCCATTCAACGCAATGTGCTGTGCAAAAATATTGGATCATGACCTGTTTTCTGAACCCTTATGCATCATTATGGAGACGTTTGTCCATCTGGGACCATTTCCACATTTTTCCTCTCCATCTGGCCATTGTTTTGTCTATGTAATCCCCCCCCCCATAGATCAATAGTACGTTGCAAAAAATATTATCTTGTGTCAAAATATTCAGCTCAAAAAACTTTACAAAATATTTTTAATGAGTCACCATTAATTGAAATTGATTGAAAGATTTATCCAAAAATATATTATTCTGTACTTTTTTACTATAGTTTTTTTTAAGTTGACACGTTTGTCCTAAAGGAGGGTAGTGAATTTTAAATTTGATGCTGCACAAAAACTAATAATGCATCAAAGTTCATATTTTGGGGATTTCTTGGCACATTTGCGTCAAACTGATTTAAAAACAAAAACAAAAACAAAACAAAAAAACATTCATCTTACAGCCACCCATTTGTTTTATTTTTTACGGTGTATTTTTAATATATAACGACAAGGATATTAAGTCATCTAACTGGCATTAAAAGGGTTAAAATCCTAAAAACAACATAAACTTTGGTAGTTTGATCCTGACTGAAGTATTTTAACAGCTCCATGCATAAAAAAAACTTCTAAATTTTTAACGGTTTTTTAAACACTGTCCAAAAAGTCTCAGCAGATTCAGACTTCAGCTCTAAATGAGTCACCGTTAAGTCCTGACGGTGGCATTTACCATTAGCCACAATCATGTGATGAAAACTATTTTACACTATGAATCGCCCCGCCCACTGAAGCTGCCTTTATGACTAAGGGAAAACTGGGAACTCTCCCATTTAGGACGCAAAACTACGGAATCTCATGATCGATTTTGATTCAAGTTATTACTTTTTTACGGGACTATTTTATTTAAATGCTCTTTTTAGCAAATGAACCATGTGAGTCTGGATAGTATTGTTATCACATTGTTCTGTGTGTAGAACTACAGTATGTGATTGTTTAATTTACGAGGGGACATTGAACGCAGCTGATATAACTTTGGAAAACGACAGTGAAGCAGCGAGATCGATTAAAGTTGCCGTAAGTAAATGTATTATGTAGTTTAATGTCCAGACTGTGTTTACTGTACCTAAAACCGGTCTGACTCGATAACATAATGTCCTTTAGGTAGATAATAAGGTTACGTTCAGGAGAACAACCAGCTCTAGATGTTCATCTCCACCTCAGCTCTTCTAACGATCATGGAGTTTAGCTATAGGTCGCAGACGTGGTGATTAGTTCTTAGATACTCTCTTTTGTCGGTGTAATAAACAGCTTGCAGTCCTCCTGCACCGAAAGGCGTCGGACTGAAGAGTTGAATAACATTTAGGTTGTAACGGAAGCCACATAGTAACGATCACAACAGGAAAAAGACCCGAAACCAGAACCAGACTCTATCTTCGGGGTGCTAAAACGGTCTCTGCCAGAGTCAGAGACTACAGGAGAGGTGTTATGATGAGAAACGCATCCCTGGCGAGTTTTGCTTGCCCGGTCGCGGGAACGCGCCCAGCCAAATAACTGGAGCTCCAGGTACGAGGTCTGGGCTACACACAGGGTTCTAGAAATACATTACAATCAGAGATTTTTTGTTATTTTCAAAGTTTTGAAAATCATTAGACACACCCAAAACAAAAATCGTTAATTGGAGTCTGCCACATTAGCTTAACCTGTGATTGGCTGATCTAAATTGACTGATCTAAATTGATCTAAATTGACTGATTTAAAGACAACTCCCACTCTGGTCGTGACCTGTTTGACCTGCTGCCCTCTGGGGGGCGCTACAGGTGCATCACAACCAGGACCAACAGGCTCAAGAACAGTTTTTTCCCAAAAGCAACAACCCTCCTAAACTCTAACTTGCACTGACACAACCCTTCAGGTCTCCCTTATGCTCATCAATCTGTGCAATATCTAGTATGATACGCTACTGACAATAATAACAATATCTAATATGTATATAGCGCTACTTTGCACCATTTGTTGTATATTTATAGTTTTGTTTTTCTTTTCCTTACTGTTTTGACTGTTTTTTACTGTGTGTGTCTGAACTGAAGGAGGTGCTCTTAATCTCATTGTACTTTTTGTATAGTGACAATAAAAGGCATTCTATTCTATTCTATTCTATTCTATTCTATTCTATTCTATTCTATTCTATTCTATTCTATTCTATTCTATTCTATTCTAAAGTAAAACACAAAAACACTTTTTTCCCTTTGGTCTGTGAACTCACCATCTTCTACTGAAACTGGTTGTAGCAACATTAATGAGACAAGGTGAAATAATGTGTCCAGTTCATGTAAAGGTGATAAATACTGAATATTCACTGTGAAAGTGCTGGAAATGTGCTTGAATGGAATTTTGGCAAAACGTGTAGAGTTTATTATTTGGGGTTATTTTAGAATAGAATAGAATAGAATAGAATAGAATAGAATAGATTAGGATTATTTTATTGATCCCACAGTGGGGAAATTCACTTGTCACAGCAGCATACACATGAGAATAAAAAGCAAGTAAATGACACACACGAATTTCACATGATGGCACACAGACAATATAAGAGGATGAGATAAAATACAGATGTGAATTTACAAGGTTTGATTAGATTCAATTTGATTAGATATAAACACATTTTATCTTCACACGTCTTATTTAAAGCTGACTCTAAATAGCTAAAGGGGCAGCACAGATTAAATCTGTTAATTATATAGAACACATTTCATTTCTAAGCGTTTGCTAATAGAAAACAGAATGGAGCAGGACATTTTTGAATTGCTGAGATGTGTGTTCTGTGTTTTTAACACATTATTGATGGAAAACACCAAGTATTTTTTTATTTGTACTTTTTTCTTTCCAGCAGCCAGACTTTCTTGTAATCTTAGAAAGTGGGTCTGGATCAAAAGCTCTCTTCACTTTCTGATGAAGTTTTTTTTTTTTTTTTTTTTTT
>SSNR01000389.1:258632-288722 GCA_006937965.1 Callopanchax toddi
GGGGGGGGGGGGGGTGAGGATTGGACCCATCAGGACTGTGGAGGCTTTTGTAATAAGACATGTGACTGGGAGTGAATATGAGTGGTCTTTGTCCCAAATCTTAATTAATTCATTATTTTTGCGTTGCTGAAGCTGTGTGTGATTAGGGAGGTCTTGGTGAGAGGCTGCTGAGAACTTTTCTTCTTTTATTAATCATTTACATTTTTAATAGTTTTCATAACCAGATTAGTTATATATATCCATACATTAACATTTCAAAACCACAACAAAAACAAAGTTTAGTAAAACTGTATAAACCAAACAAACCTCATTAAGCTACATTAATATCTATAGAAGAAAGGAAAGGATACAAAAAGTATAAAAATCCCTTAAAGGTACATGAGAATGCATAAAAAGATTACTATCATTTTGAGAAAACATAAAAACACTAAAGCTATTTGGAGTATAATAGTGGAATGAATAATAATCATATAAGGAATGTTTCTTTGTATATATCTCTGAAGAGATAAGCTAATAGAACATGCTGAAGAAATTGCTGTCAAACTTTAAACAGACTTTAAATTGAATTAAGTTTGATCACCAGAGCCTCCATGCTTCCTGGTGGTGTTTGTGAGAATGATTTATGGGAAGTTCTCAAGTTCAAAATCAAAAAATGACATGAAGGTAGTTGAATAATTCCATTGGTCTGGTGAACTGGTGTCCTGGAGTGTCGGTTGGCTAATAATCTGAGGTGTTTTGCTAATTGTGTGAAGTGTTATTAAAAACTGGGCTCTCTTTTTAAAATTGTGCTTAAGCAATAAAAAAACAAAACACCTGGTGGTAGTTTAGTAAAGTTCTCCTCCCAGACCCACCAGCAGAAGGTGATAATGTACCTGTGTTCAACTGGTGGGTCTGGCTTTTGGGTCCTCTAGGTTTTACTCAACACAAATAATCAGAAGAAAAGCTAGAAAGAACACAGGAACTACACTGGGCCAGCCCACTCCTCCTTCTGAGGCAGATCTGTAGGTTTTACTAATTAAACAGGTTAAACGTCTCTGTTAATGACAGCCGAGTCAGAATGGAGGAGAGAAGCAGCAGAAATAGTTGAGTCTTAATAATCACTCAGTAGCCGTCTGACACCTCTACAGGTTTCTGACTGGACTTTGTTCTGAACCTTACAGGGATAATGAACAACGTCATCAAGAAGGCAAGAGAGAAAGGAAAATGGAAGGTATCCGTTCTGTTCCATCAGTATTCTTTTTAAGTTGAGTTTGAATCAAATTCAGATTTCCCCTCTGATGTGTGGCTGTGCTGCAGGTGCTGGTGGTGGACAAGCTGAGCATGAGGATGGTCTCATCCTGCTGTAAGATGACGGACATCATGTCAGAAGGAATTACCAGTAAGTCACCTCCGTTCACTTCATGTGTCCATGAAAAGCAATCAGAATAAAAGCATTAAACGTGTTGAGACGGGTTTAAGTGGTGACCTTCAGGACTCACACTCAACTGAAAACATAGTCTGGATGAAAGCTGAACATTTGTTCAGTGACATCCCTTTGCAACTAGCCGATTCACATGCCAAGATTTTCAAATTGTCATCAGATTTGAAGTCATAAGAGACCACACACGGTAATAAGAAGTCACAGATGTTAACTGCTCTGGTCCTATAGGGTGTCGTCTGTGGCCACATGGCAAAAACATCACACACAAACCGATTTTACCTACAAGCAGACGTGAAATATCACAGAACTTCAAACGTGACTTCAGAGTACATACACATGACAGCTCTTATTGTTATTATTAACAACAATGCACTCGTGACAGTTTTGTTACCAGGTAGAACAAAGAATACAAACAGCTGTTTTTATGAGGTGCCGTATAGGACAAAATCTATTTTTCCCTCACACATACAACACTATAAGCACACACATACTACTACAAGCATGCACACATACTACTACAAGCATGCACATGTACTACTGTCAGAGGGTGAGTCCACTGTGGTCATGAAGGGATGGACATGGTCAGCAACAAAAGGAGTCTCTCCTGTCAGAAGAACAGGAACCTGAGGCTACAATTCACACAGGATCACCAGAACTGGATCAGAGAGACTGGAAAGAGGTCTCCTTGTCTGAAAGGTTTAGATTTCAGCTGCAACATTCAGATGGTGGGGTCAGAATATGGTGTCACCATGAAAACTGGATCCATCCTGCCTGGTATCAACCGCTCAGGCTGCTGCTGCTGGTGATGTAATGGTGCTGATGGTGTAATGGTGCTGGTGGTGTAATGGTGCTGGTGATGTAATGGTGCTGGTGATGTAATGGTGCTGGTGGTGTAATGGTGCTGGTGGTGTAATGGTGCTGATGGTGTAATGGTGCTGGTGGTGTAATGGTGCTGGTGGTGTAATGGTGCTGGTGGTGTAATGGTGCTGGTGGTGTAATGGTGCTGGTGGTGTAATGGTGCTGGTGGTGTAATGGTGCTGGTGGTGTAATGGTGCTGGTGGTGTAATGGTGCTGATGGTGTAATGGTGCTGATGGTGTAATGGTGCTGGTGGTGTAATGGTGCTGGTGATGTAATGGTGCTGGTGGTGTAATGGTGCTGGTGGTGTAATGGTGCTGATGGTGTAATGGTGCTGGTGGTGTAATGGTGCTGGTGGTGTAATGGTGCTGGTGGTGTAATGGTGCTGATGGTGTAATGGTGCTGGTGGTGTAATGGTGCTGGTGGTGTAATGGTGCTGGTGGTGTAATGGTGCTGGTGATGTAATGGTGCTGGTGGTGTAATGGTGCTGGTGGTGTAATGGTGCTGGTGATGTAATGGTGCTGGTGATGTAATGGTGCTGGTGGTGTAATGGTGCTGGTGGTGTAATGGTGCTGGTGGTGTAATGGTGCTGGTGGTGTAATGGTGCTGGTGGTGTAATGGTGCTGATGGTGTAATGGTGCTGGTGGTGTAATGCTGCTGGTGGTGTAATGGTGCTGATGGTGTAATGGTGCTGGTGGTGTAATGGTGCTGGTGATGTAATGGTGCTGGTGATGTAACAGTGATGATGGTATAATGGTGCTGATGGTGCAATGGTGTAATGGTGCTGTGGTTTGGACCATGCATCTCATTTCTTCTCTATCATGGTGCTTAGTTTGAACTTCAGCTAGTGGTTTCAGCCACATTGTTGTCATACAGTATGATTGGCTGGTTAGTTATTTGTGTATACAAGCAACTGAAAACAGATGTACCTAATAAAGTGGCCGGGTGAGGGTACATCTTGGTTTGTTTGCAGCTTTCCTTCATTTTCTCTGTAACTTTGTGGCCAAACCCTCCAGAAATGGTCTCACTGGTGAAAATGACACTGAAAACATCTCAGACAGGTTCCAGATGCCTGTGAACACTCTGCAGCTCTCGCGAGAAAAAACTATCTCCCAAAATGTTCAAACATTCAGGATTCATGCGGGGTCCTGAGATTCCCCTCAGGAAGATGGGAACCCTGAAATATTTAGAGACATTGAGAAACTCCCATGTCCCTTACCATTTAAATGTGGTCACAAAAAGTCATGAACCTGAGAGCAAAGCTGATCTGCAACTAAACCATCTGACTGACTGTTTGCTTTGACCTCCTTCCTTCCTCCTTATTCCTTTTGTCTGTTGATCACTGATACATACCGTGTTTTAAAGGGACAGTTGTGTTGCTAGCATCACAGGATCTGATGAAATGATGGTTCGATGTCTTTCTGTTTGCTCCAGTCGTAGAAGACATCACTAAGCGCCGTGAGCCTCTTCCCAGCATGGAGGCCATCTACCTGATCACACCCTCAGATGAGGTCAGTGATGCACGATGAGTAGAATTACTGTGATGTCATCCTTTTAAAGTTTGCCTGTTTTTTTTAATCTAATGATCAAATAAGTTGTTTTTGTTTTTAGTTTTTTTTCTGACATCACCTGTTATTTCCTCATTCCTTATGACGAGGTAAGTCTTGGACTTTTTTGTGGTTTCAGTCTGTTGAGGGTCTGATTGATGATTTTAGAGACCCCCAGTCTCCGAGGTACAGAGCAGCCCACGTCTTCTTCACCGACAGTGAGTAAATCCAACTCATTCACACAAAATCAAGCTGTCATTGGAACATTTGATCACTGAATTATTGTTTTTCTGATTTAATAATAATAATAATAATAACTTTATTTATATAGCACCTTTCTCAGGCCAATGGCCACAAAGTGCTTTACAATAAAACAATTATAAAAACACAAAGGATAAAACTTGAAAAGAACATAATAAAACACAAAATAAAAACTTGAAAAGAATTTTCAAACAAAGAAATTTAACAAAGAAATGTGTTCAAAGAAATTTAGAACACACGCATTCACCCAGGCCACTAAACTAACTAATAAACTGGAGCTCCATGTTGTTCTGCAGTGACTGAATTTCACTGATGTGATTCCTTTTGGTGACAATAAACTTGGTAAAGTTGCATTTTAGAAGGTTCAATAGCATAAGTCAGTCTGACATATTATCGTCAGGTGTCAGAATAAACCTGAGGTCTTCAAAACCCATTCCCTCAGCTCAGTGAACCCTGTCATGGAGCAGTCTGTTCAAACCAAACCGTGTCTCTAATCATGATTAGCCAATCAGCAGCCTGTCAGAGTTCGCCTCATTTAGTTGGATAACAAATCAGGGCAACACCCTGCCACACAAACCTGTAAGAACTTCATTCTGACCCGTCCTGTGGTCATTAAACAAAATGTGACTTTTGTGGATGATTTAAGGTGTGTGTCTCTATGTGTGGTTTGAAACTTCTAGTCCCTTCTTGTACACACACACACACACACACACACACACACACACACACACACACACACACACACACACACACACACACACACACACACAGACTGAGAGAAGAAAACACACATCTGTCATGGTGAAAAAGCGTTAAAGATAAACACCATAACTATCCAAAAGGCTCTTTAACTTCCAAAGTGAGTCAGTATTTATGGTTTCTGTCACTCATCTCCTTTTCCCTCTGATTCTCTGCAGCAATCCCAGACTCCTTGTTTGGACTGCTGACTAAATCTCGCGCCTCCAAAGCAATGAAGGCTTTGACTGAGATACACATAGCCTTTCTGCCCTATGAATCTCAGGTAAGACTGTCCAGACTGGTCCTGTTATCATTACTCCTAGTGGAGTGTGAGTATGTGGATGAAGGATTGGTGCAGTCCATTTGTTTTCTACAACCAATGACTCTGCAGCATGCTAAGTGAATATCTCAGAATCAGATTCAGGTTTATTGTACCAGCACAAGGACTTTAACTTTGGTCTACTTTAGCTCTTGTCCACTAACATGTAGCATACTTTCAGAAAAAACAGTATTAGACAATTAGGGACAGAATCAGAAGAACTGGAGCCTGTATTTACAGGTAATATTTAGATTACACTTTGTGTAACTGAGTAGTTTTTTTCCTGCATTCTGGGTGTTGCGTGTGATGGTTCAACAGGCTGACAGCCTGAGAAAAACTGTTTTTAGTCTAGTTCAGGGTCTGCAACCTTTATGACTCAGAGCCATTTTAATTTTTATCCTACTAATTATCATTTGTACGGAGCCACAAAACCTGCTTGAGCTTTAAAATGAATATACCGTTGTGACCCCGCCCCCTTTTATAGTTTAAAAATAATAAACTATAAAGCACTACACAAAAAACATACACAGGGCTGTGCAATACTATTAGTTTGTCTTATATTTGTAGAAAGGTTGTGGAATAAGATGCCCAATAGGAAGTAATTAATTATTAATTAGCGCAGTAATGTTTAAAAACCATCAAGTTATTTATGACTTAAAGACAATAAATTGCTTATAAGTGAAGTTTTAAATGTCTCCTTTCCTCTTTGTGATTAAGGTTTGCTGTATGTTTCTACTACCTGTCATAATTTGGTGTCTTAAAATTCAGAGAACATTAAAAAGTGTGCAAAAACAGCTTCTGCTTTAGTTTATGTAGATAATGTCAGCCTTTTGTTGGATTTGGAGACAAATCACCCTGTATGTCAAAAAGTTGCATTGACACAGTAGGAGGGAGTTAACAAACTGTTAGCTTGATAATAAAACTTATATTAAACACATTTTGGTGAAAAGTCAGCTGTTTTGAGATAATACTGATACTAATGCGAGGAGTCACTGCTGATACCAGCTGAGGAGTCCAGGTTCTGGATGGAGGACAGGTTGACCCCAGTGATCCTTTCTGTCCTTGTTGCGGGTGGCTGTCTTGTGATGAGGAGGAGTTTCCCAGTCTGCCCCGATCTGCTGTCCTTACCTGATCAGAACCAGGGACAGCGACAGAGCAGGCTGGCTCCTACACTCCCTCCAGCTCAGCACTCTGGACAGCGGCACGCCAATCTCCCCACAGCTGCTGATATTCAGCCTGATCAGTACACTTTAGTGTTTAAAAGGCCCAGAATGCCAGATAGACGGGGACTCAGAGCGGTACTGACGTCCCCTCAGTTAGCTGTGGATTCACAGACCCGATAGGCGATTTAGCGACGGTTTATTTAGTGTTCTTAGAAGAACTTTAGTAGTGTACAGGATTCCTGCTGCTCGCTAAAGAGCTTTTTTGTTTTGCCTTTGTTCCATCCTCATATCAGAGCGTCTTTAGTTAGTTTTTAGAAACATCTTTAGTTTAACTTAGTAAAATAGTTTAGTATTACTTTCCTGGGTTGTAGAATTTTCTCCCCAGCGTTTTGCGTTTATTTATCCTCCCATTCTTTAGTTGAAGAGAGATTTTAGTTTTTAGAAACTCCTTTAGTTCAGCAGTGCCTCTTCCTGCTCGTTTTTTTTCTTCTTTTTTTCTCTCTAGGGAGTGAAAATAAACATCTTTGTCAAACCTTTACAACCTTGTCTGGAGCACGTTTGTGTTAGACCCCTTTGTTTACTCCTAGACCTTCGTAACAGTCCTCTGCAGTCAGTTTTTGACCCAAACCAGACCTGATGGACTAACAGAGGTCAGGCTGTAAAAGCTAACCAGCAGCTCCTGAGGCTGGTTCAACTTCCTGAGCTGCAGCAGGAAGTTCATCCTCTGCTGGACCTTCTTAACGACTGTGTCTATGTTGGTGACCATTTCAGGTTCTGGGTGATGGTGAGACCCAGAAACCTGAACATGGCCACCATCAACATGCTGCTGAGGATGGTGATGGTGAACAGAGGTGTGGGCTCCTCCTGAAGTCCACTGCTGTCTCCACAGAGTGGGGAGCTCCACCTCCCACCTGCATGCAGATTTATCACTGTTCCAGACTGAGTTGTCTGCAAACCAAGAGTTTGATAGATGGACCACTGGAGGTGACGCAGTGTTGTCCTAAAGTGCATTAAAGTGTTGGGCTAATCCATCAAGTCGTTAGCAGCAAACAGCTCTGAGATATCAAAGGAATGGGTTTCTGATTACTGGAATTAGGATGCTTGATGGAGTTAATAAACCTGAGGAAGGAGTTTCTCCACCCGTAATGAAGACCAGTCCCACAGCGCTTTGTTGAATCAGCTTTAGTTGTCCTGAAGTTTTTATCCTTACTGTATATCAAGCCCCTCCCACCATCTCTCACCATTGGCTGACAGAAGCAGCGGTCCTTCTCTGCAGCCAATGAGAGCACAGATAACACAACCCAGGTACAGAGATTATGACTGGTTGATGAGTGTGTGTAAGTGTGAGGGGAGGGATCAGAGTCTGTTATCTGGTTTTATATCTAATCAGTGTCAGATAAACACAGGACATGACATCATATTAAAACATATGGAAACGTTTACGAACATCAGAGAAACTCTGATGTTATGGTTACTTGTGATGGCAGCTAGACAGCCGTAGAGATAAGAACTATAACGATGAAATGATCCAGGTCTGACTGTCAGAAACACGATTATGAGTTAAAATCTTTCAGCTGCTGGTTCTTTAACCCTTTATTCTATTATGAAGTAACATGAAACCATCTCCAGCTTGTTCAGATGACCACAGAACCTCCTCAGCAGCATCTAGTCGCTGTAGATCTGATTGTCTCTCTGTTGTTTGATGTGTTCAGGTCTTCTCCCTGGATAAAGAAGATGCCTTTCAGGACTTCTACAGCCCCTTTAAGTCTGATGTGAAGAACAACATGTTGGAGCGTTGTGCTGAGCAGATAGCCACCTTCTGTGCCACACTCAAAGAATATCCTGGGGTTCGATACCGAGGGTGAGACTGACCACGGCTTTTCTAATTCTGACTCCTGCTGGGGGAACCAGTTCAGAGTCCAGACTCTGATGTTGACTTGAAATATCACAAAACTTCTTTTTGTGCCTCGTCTATCTTTTTAAAATAGTTTTGTTTCTCTGATCACAGACTAAAACCTGAATCTGGCATGAAATGTTTTCTGTTCATTTATATGATTGAGAACACTGAATGGGTCATTTTGAGGTGATTCTCTAATGAGGCCAATTAAAAGGACTGAACATTTTATAAGGATGAATATTTGATTCATCTGACGTGACCCCTCATCAGAAAGCAGTGTTTTATCCATCAGAGACATTAAACATGTACATATTCAATCACACATGGACTCTTTTAGGTAGATTTGTCATCATTGTTCCACATTAGTATGTGAACATTTTGTTCTGCTGATTTTAGACTTAATAAAGTTACATTTTGAATGAGTTAGTAATAGACTGCACAGACGTTCCTAAATCTATGTGTGTGTATGGTGTGTGTGTGTGTGGTGTGTGTGTGTGTTGTCTCAGGGAGTACAAAGACTGTGCGGTTCTTGCTCAGATGCTTCAGGAGAAACTGGACGGCTACAAGGCTGATGATCCCACCATGGGGGAGGTAAACACCAGCAGCTGCTTTCAGACTTTAGTCTGAATCACACGTGTCCAAAGTGTGGCCTGAGGGCCACTTGTGGCCCTCTGAGGGATTTTGTTTGGCCCTCAACTGCATTTCCAGAATGATAGAATTTAGTCCTCCATCAGTAGTGGATGCAGAGACACTTTAACGTTCTTATGTTCAGATTTTACTCATGTGTGGTCAAACACAAAATACTGAGAAGTTTAAGCCTTTTTAACCCTTGTGCTATCATCAGAGGTCAAATTGACTCCAAAGACTAGAAAACTCCATAGACCCCAAAATAAGGACGTGCATGGGTTAAAACGTAAAACTCTTAGTTTAGTCCAAAGTTTTAGTCTTTTATTAATCTGGTTTTTCTTTTAATATCCTGATAAATAAAACCACACACCATCATAAACTCTGACTTATGAGCTCTGTTCATAAAACCTGACTAAGACCCAGATCCTGTCCGTGTTGCTGATAATCAACTAGAATTTATGATCAAAACAAAAAAAAGTGTCCAATCAAATCCAGGGATTTCTATGCTTTTTTTTCCACTAAGACCTTTTATTTTTATTTTTTTGAAAAGTACAAAGTAAACAAATCACTATTAAACAGTATTAGCTTTTTTTTAATTAAAAAATTTAATTTTCATGAAGACTTTCAGCTTGGAAATTTTGTGGCTGGTCTTGAAAAGTTTGTACACCCCCTGGGTCTTAGTGATTGGAGGAAGTTTAGGAAGTTCCACAGAATGGAGAATTTACCAATAATAAAACCTGTCTGTGTAAACATGGTGCAGGAGCTATTAGTCTTGATCACTTTTCTCCACATGAGCATTATGACATAAAAATATGGCAGAAAAATAGAAAATGGAGTAAAAACCACAACAAATAAAGCAGAGGATGGTCCTACATCTGATGGATGGAAACACAAAACCTCATCTTAGTTTGAATAAGATAATAAGTCACTGATGAAATGATTTGTATGAGAAGCCTTAAATCAGTTTCCTCTTCCTGCTCAGAGCAGGATTCAGTGCTTTGGTTCAGCTGGCCTGTCGTTACTATGTATAGGATACGGTGAATACAATCCTGCACAGGAACAAGCAAATGGATGAAGATAGATTTAAAATGCATCATTCTTCACATATTGTGCCTAATTCACTGTCATAAGATAAGAATGATCATCTGTTTCTCTCTGCTAAACGTTTAGACCATTCAGTGTGTTCAGTGTTCTGCTGTCTGCTCTGATGGTTCCAGGGTCCAGACAAGTGCCGCACCCAGCTACTGATACTGGACCGTGGCTTTGACCCGGTGTCACCTCTCCTGCATGAGCTCACCCTGCAGGCCATGTCCTACGACCTGCTGGGCATCGAGAACGACGTCTACAAGTAAAAACCTCCCTCTGTTTGTTCATCACATGTTTTGGATTTAGTTATTGCATGTGTTTGGAGCTTTTAGATTTGATTCTGGACAAATATTGAAAATCTGACAACAAAAAGGAAAACTGTTTATGCTGTAACACAAGATTAATATGATCCAGACATGCACAGTGGTGCAGTTTCTCCCTGATGCACACAAACAATGTGTAACATGGTTTACCCTGTCAGGTACGAGACCAGCGGGATGGGAGAGACCAGAATGAAAGAAGTTGTCCTCGATGAGGACGATGACCTGTGGCTGACCCTGAGACACAAACACATTGCTGAGGTGTCGACGTGAGTGGCTGAAGTCACATGAAACTAAACCTCGCGGTGTCACAGGTCCATCTCGTTTCTCATGACGCCGTTCTTTGTGTCTCTCTGGACAGGGCTGTAACTCGCTCTCTGAAAGAATTCTCTGCCAGTAAAAAGATGAACACTGGAGAAAAGGTAGAGCATGTTGCTAAGATTCACAGAAACACATGAAGGTGGAGTCAGAGCCACGTCATCAGTTAGTGAGAGAAACGTTTCCCTGGTTGTCTACTCCTCTCACCACCTTTTGAGGCGATATGTAGGGGTGAGGATCCAAAATAAGCAGGAAGGAGGCAGGAAGTGAACCCAAGAGACTTTAATATGAACACAGAAGGCCGACGATGCAGCACTGCTACACAGCTACACTTAAACTAAGAACCAGGGGGAATTCTGGGAGGACTTCACTGAGCTCTGGTCCATCTGACAACGTGGGTCTCCGTTCATTTACACCTGAACCCTGTTGCAGCTGCTCACAGTGTAAAAGCAGACAGATTGTCCAAAGAGAAGAGGTCAACTAAAGAGAAGGATTAAAAATCTAGCATGAATGTGAAGATGAAATAAAGGGGTGGAGGTACTGATGAGGTCCAGGTGTTTATTGCTACCTGGACAGAGGACTAAATATGGCGGCTCCATTGTTGTAAACAGGCTGACTGAAGCAGGCGGATCTGTTTTCAGTCCTGACCAATCAATGAGCTGGCTTTTCTTCTACTTCATGCTCATTCGTGGTCAGCGTTTCTTCAATAGCACCTCCAACCAGCAGCTGTTGTACTGTGTAGCGTTATAAACGGTGTTTATATGGTTTATAATTGGCACATACTTCTGTAAGTTCACTACCGGGTTTTGTAAGTTTTACACGGAGGAAACCCTCTGCTACTATCACCTTTTTAGTGTTTACAGGGATATCTAGGTTCGATTCTGATGTCACAGTGAGTAGATTATGCATTTAATATTGACCATAGAAATCTGAGACTAGATATTAGACTTCATTAATTTTATTAAGAAACACATACGACAAATATCACAGATGAGAAAGAGGTAGTTAGCAGGTAGTCAGCATTAAGTCATTCACGATGGTAAGGTGTTCTGAATTGAATCTTAAATAAGTTTTAGCAGCCTGAGTCCTCATGATGTTTGGAGACTAGGGATTTACTTAATTTAGATTAAGGATTCTAATTAAGGGGTACTAGTTACGGATGGAATTAGTAACTAGTTTGAGTGAGCTAATGTTGTTAGCTTTTATCAAGAGGCCTTTAAGCTTTACCAGAGTCGTGGTTACTTAACTGCGTTCCCTGGATCGTCACTGTTGGGGGTCGGATGAGACGCGCGGAGGTGAGGTTTTCCCCCTCGGTCAGGATCAGACGGCTGCGGGGGTCGAGGACCGCCGGAGGCCACAGGTGTCGTCCGTAGATACGAAGTTAGATAACCCATCTCTAGCAGGGAGCATCTAGGCCTGGCCTTCCCATAACAGAGCGTCAGACTGAAGGTGTCTGACCTCAGAGGGAAGCTGGTTTCATCGGCTCAGACGGGCTGGGGTACCATCTCAGGGGGGGAGCCGACAACTAGCGTCAGCTGTGTAGGGTCTGACAGCTGAGAGGAGGTCTGGTCAGCGTCAGACCAGAACCGCTCTCCTTTCTCTTAGCTTGTTCAGCTTGTTTCTCATTGAACTGAACTGAACTGGCTCTCTAGCTTCCGGGGTCGGAAGTTAAAGGAATCTAAAAGGGACGTGGGCCGATGAGGAGTTATTAATGTCACGTGACTCAGACCGCTAACTCTTATTGGTTGTAGTAATGAGTGACGTGGTTTTTATAACCTTTATCAGTATGTACGTGAAATAATACTGAAGCAGATCAACATTCATTAATGCTGGAAGAAAATGCATTAATCATTTAAGACATTTCTGTAACAGATTAAAGTGTCATTTTAGGAAGAGACACCAAGAGTCTTTATTATTATTATTATTAGAGTCCGGTGGATTCTTCCGATACGACCGTGACCTTGGAGGAATGTTGATTCAGGTTAAAACATAATAACAGAGTCATTTTATTCCAAGTTATTGGGAAAAAAGATGGTTATTATTTGTGATGATCTAGAGGTCAAAGTTCAGAGGTAGTAACGCATTTGGGTTCGTTACAACTGTGATGGTGACCTCAGGTTTGGTTCATTTTCAAAAGTTTTAGTATTTCTCGCCCAATCAAATCGAGTCCCCTTAACCTGGTATCCCAAAAGGCTGGAGTGAGGAATAGAGGGAGGCTGTGGAGAAGGACTAGCTAATCAAATCAGAAAGTGAAAACAGGCCAGGATGAGAGTCAGTTGTCCATGATGGAGGTGAATCTGTCTCTGGAATAGTAGTAAGTTTCTGTCAGAAGCAGCAGTTTGTCTTGTTCCTGAGTGATAGTGACAGGATGTTTATCTGGTGATGGATAACAGATCATCAGGGCATTGCTCCAGTTTGTCCATTGGCACTCAGTATGTTTCTGAACTTCAGCAATAAGCGCTATTGTGCAGCTGGTTGTGTTGGTTATGTTCATGAGACAGCATTGTGCTCAAACAGGTCCACAGACCAGAGCTAACAGGAAGAAGTGTTTCTCTTTGTCTGCTGTTTGATTAAACGTGCTGGAAATGCTCTATCCCTTTAGAGAGCAAGGGACTAGAATTAATCACAGGCATGATTTAAATCTTGATTTGCAGCCTAAACCTGAAACTTTCAAGAAAAGCTTAATTTATAATTTAATTCAATTTTGTAACAAAGTTATTTTAAACATGTTTTAAAAGCATGCACTAACTTTACATTGATTCACAGTAAATGTGTTTCTTTGACCTTTTGTAAATAATAAAAAACACCTTTTAAATGAAAAATAAGTCTCTAGTAGTCCTCCTATTGACTGTTTTATGTTCCGACACTGCCCTCTAGTGGGGATTCAGTACATTAACTGAAACTGTTTTATTGCTTGTTTATTAGACAGTATTTGTTTGTCAAAACAAGTAGTTAGAGGATGAGGTCAAGTATGTTATAAATATTTCTCACTTTGTTAACACTGTGCATCTTATGATAATAAATAATGATAATGATAATAAATACTATCTTTTTCCTTTTAGACCACCATTAAAGAACTGTCCCAGATGCTAAAGCAGATGCCTCAGTATCAGAAGGAGCTCAGCAAGGTAGGAGCTGAAGGGTTTGTGTAGAACTGTACAGGTTCAACACCAGGTGACAGTCAGTCTCATTTTTAATATTTATACATTTTGATCAAATCTCACAAAAGTTGCCATGAGGAATCAAGACTTTCCAAAAATGGTTTGGAGGTAGAAAAAGATTGCATTGTGACTATGAAGTTACACCACACAGGTGGGAGACATTAGGCTCTTTGAGTCCTTGAACTGACTGTAGTCCGCAGGATGAAATCATGTTAGAGTTGGTTGCATGTGGCTGTGTTCTGTCAGCCACTTACAGAACCTTTCTGATCTGACTCAGTATTCAACCCATCTTCACCTGGCCGAGGACTGCATGAACCACTACCAGGGCGCCGTGGACAAACTGTGTCGCGTAGAGCAGGTAAATGACTTCAGCTACCTGGAACATTACATTACAAAGGCTCTTGATCGCATTGATGGAGAGTGACCAGTGAAGTTGTCTATTGGCTTGATTAAAATACAGCTTGAAACTGTGATTTCCACAAAGTCTAGGCAATTCTGAACACCTCTGCTGCTGAACTCTGCTGCTGAACTCTTCTACTGCTGAACTCTACTGCTGCTGAACTCTTCTAATGCTGAGCTCTTCTACTGCTGAACTCTTCTGCTGCTGAACTCTTCTACTGCTGAACTATTCTAATGCTGAACTCTTCTACTGCTGAACTCTTCTAATGCTGAACTCTTCTACTGCTGAACTCTTCTACTGCTGAACTCTTCTACTGCTGAACTATTCTAATGCTGAACTCTTCTACTGCTGAACTATTCTAATGCTGAACTCTTCTACTGCTGAACTCTTCTAATGCTGAACTCTTCTAATGCTGAACTCTTCTACTGCTGAACTCTTCTACTGCTGAACTCTTCTAATGCTGAACTCTTCTGCCACTGAACTTTCTTCTTCTGAACTCTTCTGTTGCTGAACTCTTCTGTAGCTGAACTTTTCTAATGCTGAACTCTTCTGCCACTGAACTTTCTTCTTCTGAACTCTTCTGTTGCTGAACTCTTCTGTAGCTGAACTCTTCTATTGCTGAACTCTTCTACTGCTGAACTCTTCTAATGCTGAACTCTTCTAATGCTGAACTCTTCTACTGCTGAACTCTTCTACTGCTGAACTCTTCTACTGCTGAACTCTTCTAATGCTGAACTCTTCTAATGCTGAACTCTTCTGCCACTGAACTTTCTTCTTCTGAACTCTTCTGTTGCTGAACTCTTCTGTTGCTGAACTTTTCTACTGCGAACATTTCCCCACTGGTTTGCAGGACCTGGCAATGGGAACGGATGCAGAGGGAGAGAAGATCAAGGATCCCATGAGGCTCATCGTTCCCATCCTACTGGATGCTAATGTCAGTGTGTTTGACAAGATCCGCATCATCCTGCTCTACATCTTCCTCAAGAATGGTTAGATCCACCACATGTTCCTGTTTCTACATGAGCTGCTGTGTGATAGGACCTTTCAGTGATTTAACCCTTTAGATTCCACTCTAGAGAGAAGAATTTAAAAGATAATTTTATGCATTTTTTGTATTCAGAAATAATTTTAATACTGTATAATGTAAATAAAATATCAAAATGATTATATTAACTCTTACTTTTAAGGTTTAATTTTTTTTATGTCTAAAGATTGGTTTCGTACCTCAATAGGATAAAGTGATTAAACAAGTGGTTGACCTGCCACGACCTGGCATGTTTGTGTTGTCTGTCTGAAGGTGTGACTGAGGAGAACCTGTGTAAGCTCCTTCAGCACGCTAACATCCCACCTGAGGACAGTGACATCATTTCCAACATGGCTCACATGGGCGTCCCTATTGTCTCAGAGGTGAGTGGAGTCCACGCTGCAGGCACTGATACCTTCACACATGTTCACAAGTCTCAACGTTTCTCTGCTGGACATTAACATTATTATTTATCACATCAGCTGAGTTATCTGATCAGTCATTCATCACTGACTAAAGGACAGATTTACAAAGTATGACGATAATCCTAACAGCCTGCAGGCTGACCCCATAGAGGAGATGCTGTCTAGAGGCTTTAGTGGAGGTGACGTCTCAGTGAACAGGAACACACGGCTAACGTTTTACCAAGATTTGTTTCAATCAAAGAGACAAAATCCTTAATGAGAAACTAAAAGTATTGTTCCTGTGAGAGGAAGGAGATGTGATGGATGATTATTCTGTCTTTTTATTCACCTCTTTTTTCTACAGTTTATTTCGATCATTCAGAGCTAAAATCATTTCATGGGAACATAATGAAGACAGTTTGATCCAATGCATTCTGATTACAGATGAATCTAAAAGAGTCACATTTAAATTAGTCCAGGTAAAATACAGGCAGATTTAGGAGGCTGTAAAAGGACCAGGACTAGAACCAGGACCAGGACCTGAACCAAGACCTGATAGCTAAAGGTTTAATATTTCATTTTATTTTATGGTATATTTTTGCAGGGAGCCATTAAGAAAGCCAAGAAGCCAGACCGTAAGGAGAGGATCAGTGAGCAGACCTACCAGCTGTCCAGGTGGACTCCGTGCATCAAAGATCTCATTGAGGTACTTCTCTTGTTGTGTCGCCATAAAAAGAATAAATGAATGAACAAATAAAGGAATCTGACAAAGAATGAAACACCTAGAAGTCCCATTAATTCAATGTGAAAACAACCGTGGCACCAGATAAAATCAGATTGTTCTTTCACCTTACTGTTCTGGTTATTCTGGGCTATATTTACTATATTAGAGACCAACTGGAACATGCATTGTATAATTTGTGCATTTTGTCATAGGATGCAATTGAAGACAAGCTTGACCCTAAGCAGTACCCGTACATTTCCCAGCGACAAGTATCTGCCAAAGCCAGCGCTCCATCAAGGTGTGTATTCCTCAGTCTTACTAAACAGACTGAATCAGAACCTCTTTTATTATCGTCTGAGTGGAAAACAGTTCTCTATTCCTGGAGGAGGAAAACATTCAGCACTGAGTCAAAATGCTTATCGTTTTACTCAGTGCTCGCTATGGTAACTGGCACAAGAACAGAGGCCCCACAGAGATGAAGACGGGGCCCAGGATCATCGTCTTCGTCATCGGAGGCATGGCGTACAGTGAGATGCGGTGTGTGTACGAGGTCACACAAGCCAATGGAAAATGGGAGGCTCTGATTGGTGAGTTACTGGACTGTTGTTTTTATCAGCGGTGATTATAACAAGACGGCGATGAGCTAAACGTGGCTCTGTGAGGACCAAAACATGACGAGATGTTTATGAGTTTTTGTTGACAAGACGATAATGTTAGTGGGAGGTTTCTGTCAGGCGTTCAATATCGTGTGTTTTATCTGCTAAAAGCTATCAACCATGCTGTTGCATCCTATCCTTGTCTGGTCACGCCCACCACCTGGCATGCATTTGATTTGATTGGTTGATTGTTTTCTAGTTTCTTGGTCTTGAGAATAAACTCGAGTCCATTTAGTCAAATTTAATGAGCAGTGCTCAGAAGCCTGCTCTGTGGTAAAAGTCAGTGAAGGTTAGTGGTTTTGATTAAACTAACTTAAAATAAAAGCATGATTAATGAAAGAGAACTGGATTTAACCTTTGACACTTAGTTCTACTGTGTTTTTGTTGTTTGGGCTCAGCGTCTGTAACAGCCTGCTGGAAGACTAAATTCTACCGTTCTTAAAGTTTCAGTCGAGGGCCACACAAAATCACTCCGAGGGCCTCAAGTGGCCCCTGGACCGCACCTTGGACATGCCTGGTTTACTGAAACAAACTGGTAAATTCAGTCAGCTGTTGTCTTTTAAGGGTTTTGAACCAGAGAAAGTCTGAATTGTCTCTTAAGAACAAGTTAAATTGTTTTATGCTCTGAACGAGTTTCAACCTCAACACCTGGTTTATACAGAAAATCAGTTTAATCAAAACGTGTTGAGATAGAAAGGAAATGTGAAATTAACGAGTTTTATTTGTTATATAATGACAACAGTGATTCACAGCTTTAAAAAATGAATCACCTATATAAGCAACCAAAAGCCTTGCTGCTGTTTGTCTGATCTCTGGGCGGTGACCTGATGAGTGACATGTTGGACTTAGCATCAGGTACATGAAGGAGGAAACACACAAACTCTACCTGCTCTGGATTTTAAAAGTCGTCAGCTCTTCTGACCCCGTGACCCCTCTTCATTAGGTTCTAAGTGAAATGTTTCTCTTTAACTTTGTCAGTTTGATCTAAACCCTCAATGCTTTGATGCAGGATGAGTGTTTACTTAGCTTTTGGGATTTCCTCCCCTTTAGGCTCCACCCACATCCTCACACCCATTAAATACCTGAAGGAGCTGCAGCACCCAGACTTCTTGGATCCCAACGCCGCACCAGAGGGAACAGTGGAACCTGCAGAATGAAGACTTTTGAAGTAAATCTACAAGGTAAAGAGTGTCTGGTAAATGTTCAGGGCTGGATGAGCAGCTGTGGAAATGGTTTCCTCGGTGGACCTTTTTGACCTGTATGCAAACTGAAACGGGTCATGGGAGGGGGGGTAGGATGGACTTAATGTTCTGCATGTCCAGCCGCTCAGAGCACTTCATGTTGGTGGAGGTGAGAGCTACTGGTCAAGAGTCATTATAGCTGGATGAGATTCTTAGGGACAGGAATTATGGTGGTGACTTTAAAGCATGTGGGAACAACATTGATCCAGGGGGGTGTTGAAGAGGACATCCTTGAGGTACCTTCATCCTGATTTTTATTTATTTATTTCTCTTGTGTTTTTCAGGATCCGCTGAAACTTGTCTCAGTTTCTCGAGGCTCTGAAAGACTCGGATGAAGGGCAGTGATAAGCTTCTGTAGTCGTCCCTCCTCCGCTCTAATAACAGCACCACCAGCTGCTGCTGACTGAAGCTGTTTTAAATCACCAGTTTGACTTTTATACAGATTCAAATTCACTGGAAGAAACTTGTTGAAAGTAGTCAGTAATATAGAGGTATGTCTATAAAAGGTAACAGTGAATTTGAATGACTTGATTTGACAGAATTTGTCTTCCTCCTGTGCTTGTTTATAAAGTATGTGAATTTAGTTTAATCCTCTAGTTGTTCCTCTAGAATCAGTTAGAGCTCTGAGGTTTTAAATGGTGTTTTTCTTGTTGTACAAATGATTAGCTTTTTACTAGCTGTATATAAAGATAAACACTGATTGTAGTGGTTTTTGATTTTGTCTTGTAGTATTTTCCTTTTCGTTTCCTTTCATCAGATCATGATGATGTCATCTGTTAGAGACTCTTCTAATGTAAGCTACTGTCAAATGAAAGATACATTTATGTGTGTGTGTCTACATCCAGCTAATAAAGTGTTTCTTGGTTTGTTTTTGTGTTTACTCCTTGTGTTCCTTCTTGTGGTCAGAAATCCAATCAGATGTCATCCATTCCACGATCTACACGGTTCATTTCTGCCATGATGGCCAAAGCATCTGAAGGGAGAAAACATGAGAACACTCCCAGAACAGATTTCAGTGAAAAACCTTTCACAGATTCTTTGGATTCCTCCAGTAAACCTGCTAGACAACAAGTCCCAGAAGGGGGGACTGAGGCGTTTTAAACATGAGCGAGCATCCGAGTCCATATGGGCGCGCTACGCATCATGAAGCAAACCGCCACATCACGGGCTGCACCACCGGCCCATGTCAGTCCAGATTGTCCCAAGGTTACTGTTAGGTTTAAACCTCTAACATAATTCACAATCTGTAAGAACAAAGACACAGAGAATCATTAAGGTTTTACTTGCAAGGAGAGTAAATCGGGAAGCTGTTTCAGTTACAGTCTCCCAACTCACTCTGAAACAGTCCCCGCTCCCCGTGCTATTTATTAGAGTCAGGAATCCCTAGTTACAATGAAGTTTCAGTCTGCTCAAAGGGAGGGGGGAAAAAACCAGCTGAAACCGCACAAATCATAAGTATAATTTCATACACAAGGACGATTGTTGAATTATTGCTCCATTCTGCTACACCGTTATCAGGCGAGAGCCGGTGTCTCTTCCTTATCAGGGTGTGAACCTGCCAGCATTCTCCTCCTCTGAGGCATCTTGTTCCTGCAAACAGTTCTCACACAAGTACAATACAGGCATAGAACAAAACAGTTCATCATTCTAAGCATAGAAATGATTATAAGAACTAAAGATTGATAACTTATATACAATTAATCCAACATTTTCCCTCCTGTTTATCCACTTTAGTTCTTTTCTCATCATCATTCAGTGACCACTTCCTTTCAGATTTTCGGTCATGAAATCAAGTTAAGCTGAAAGTGTTACACTCAGAGGCCGCATATTATTGGTTTAGTCATAGCAGGTGTTGGGGTCAAAGATAAAGCCTGGGACCGTGAAAGAAGTTTCTTCTTTTTCAGCATCCTGATCCTGGGCTAGGTCAGTTTCTGTTGTCAACAGTGCATACATTTCTGCTTTAACAGGTTGTATTGCGGTAGTTATCATCCTGGTGCATAGGGCTCTAATGCATGGTATTCAACAACACCCACACAAGGTCAGAATGGCTGCAAAACTGCTATTGACATCAAAATTGAGAGGATTAGCTGTCTGTATGTCCCAAACATCTCACCGAACCCATCCCACATAGTTGTGTCAACCCCAGAATGGTCTTTCATCTTACTGTTGAGGGACCTAAGGCCATCCAGGGCCTTGGTCAGGCTGCCATCAGCTGCGGTGTTGTTAGGTATGAAGGTACAACACTCAGATCCAAACATGGAGCAAACTCCGCCCCGTTCAGCTAGCAGCATATCAACAGCAATACGGTTCTGGAAAGCCATCAGGGAGGTGGCTGACAGTTGTTCATGGATGGCAGTGAAACCCTCTTCTGTTTTGTTGCCAAGCCTCTGTATATTGTAATGAAGTTGATCCTATCTACATTTTTATTTATTGTACACCACCAGCACAAGGATGATTCAAAACCGGCTGCAACCTGATTCGCTAATTTATATTGGTCAGGAACACCTCTTGGTATCCCTATGCTGTCAATGTAGGTGGGATCATTCTTATCCCACCCTCAAACTGACCTTTTCTGTCTTTTAAATAAATTTATTTGTATTTAATTGTATTTAATTTGTATTTAAATTTATTTATATTTATTTAGCTCGTGAAGACCCACAATTCCTATGTTTGTTATTATTTGATTTACAAAGTGTGTTCCATTGTCACTGTAGATTTTTTTCAGGAATGCCATATCTTGGAATAATATCTTTACACAGAGCTTTTGCTACTGTTAGCGCATCTGAGGTTTTTGTTGGAAATAGCTCAACCCATTTAGAAAAGGAGTCTACAATGACTAAACAATATTTCTTTCCTTCACTTGGTGTTAATTCTATAAAATCCATATGTAAATGTTGAAATGGATAGTCTGGTTTTGGAAACTGTCCACGTTTTGGTCTTAAATTACCTTGAGCATTATGTTTTGCGCATATCAGACAGGCTCTACAAAAATTTTTTGAATAAGAGTTAAAGCCATAGGTTGTATAGCCTTGTGATACTAATCCTACCATCCCTCCCGTTGAGACATGTACTCCCATGGCTCAATATTGCTGCCCACTTATATAGACTTATATAGATTTTTGGGTAGGATTGGTTTATTTTCAGGTCATTTATAGAGTCCATTTTTTTAGTTGTGCTCCTTTGCGTATCCACAGGTCTATTTCTGTTTTTGGTGCCTGCTGCTGCATTTCTAGCAGGGTTTGTGGTTTCAGTTCCTGCCATTAGTTTGCACGCTTCTGTGATTATAAACCAGATAAACCACAAAAGAAAACACTAAATGTGTGTCGTTTTCACTTAAATCAGTAGCTCTGGGAGAGACACTAATACAGATAAACTCAAAAGAGAAACACTATTCCAGATAAGTAGCGCCAGTGAAATCATCAGGTATGTAAAACAACTTTTGTCAGTGATAAATTCCTCTAGTTTAGCATATGCTAATCACACACTTCAAATCAAAGATATCAACCTAGAATGAATCATCATCATACATTTACTAAACTTTGTCCAACCATAGTCAAATAAACGAATTTAGAAACGATGCAAACTCCTTAAACCATTTTCTTAAAAATATAAAGCAAAATAAAACTTTTTAAAAAAAGGATTAAATGTGTCTCTTTTTCTGTCTGTCAGTTTCTGGTGGAGAGACACTGCTGCAGATAAGTTATCATTTTCCCAGTAAAAGTGTGTCAGCATTCAGATATCAGATAGTCAAAACAACTCTCGCTTGTTGATCTAGTTTAACATAAATTAATCCTGTTCTCTGGAAACGTTCTGTACCCTTTGGGACAAACAATCCAGCTGATTAAATAAGTTTCTGTTATTCTAAAATTTGATTTAGATGCTAAGATACAAGTTGTTTTAATGGCCTTGCTATTGACGCGTTGACGCACTTGACCTAACCTTAAATTAGACAAAGCATGAACACATTTAAATTTCCCAGTTAAAGTCTATTAAATATCCCTCTTTTAATTAGATCCTCAAAAACAATAAACAAAAATTCTTAATTTGAAAATTTGTCAAGAAATCATCAGAGCCAAGACATTTGTTTTTCATTCAGGCACACGAACTCGGACCTGCATCCAGGAATCCGAGAGGAACACAAAATAAAACAAATAAAAACCTGCATTTGACATATCATAAATGCTTCAGAATTTCAATAAACCTTTTCTTTGTCGAGATCATGATTAGACTTGTCTAAACCTTTTGTGAATATTTCTTTTTCCCATCAGAAAACCCAAAAACAAACAAAAACATGTGAAAACTCTGTATTCAAATACACACATTTTCATAAAAAGGAATAGGGTTTCAGTGTCAGTCATAAACCCTATATCAACATAGATTTATCTTATAAATAGGATTCAATGAACCATCTAGTAGAAAAATAAGTATTTACTCTAAGCTTGGGTTACAGGTTGAAATATGAGCTATTTTCCTTTTTCTTCTGTCTTTTTGCATGTAAGGCATGTGCCAAGGTCGAGTTTAGAACAGAAAAGTTCAAACATTCTAGGGGTTTTAAAACAATCTTTCCTTAAGAGTGGGCATCTCAGAACACATTATAATCAATCATAATTAGGAAAGAAAAATCATTTTAAGGTTCTATTAAAAGTTTCACACTTTGAATCATTTAGAGCGAAAACTCTCAGATAATCCACATATACACACATAATGTTCTTTCACACCGTGGCCATACCTCATACATAAGGACAAATAAAAACAGGATCACAATTTTAGAACCAAAGCACTGTGTTTTCTGTGTCGAATATTGTCCAGAGGTTTTCCCTAAGAAAAACTCAGACCTTAGGTCGGGCTGGCCTGCCTCCCATGTTAACCAAAATAAAACAAAATACAACTCTGACTTTTGTGTCTATTAAGTTTTCCAACGAGTTTTCTTCAAAGGCTTGATTAAAGAAAAGACTTGGATTTCAAAACTCCAACAGACACATTATTCTAAATGTCTAGTTTCCATTTACGAATCGGGCAGGCCATAAGTGATCTGATTAAATCAATAATGATTGAATCAGACCTTAGGTTGGGTTTTATGGGCCCTGGATTAACTCATCATATTTTTTGTACTCGTAATCAGACTGATGACAGAATGTTCATTTATTTATTAACAATAATTTAATCTCTTTTATTATTACTATAAATCTTTCCTTTAATTCTTCATTTTTAGGCGTAAACACAGTGATTGCCTTTCATTTTAGTGATTCAAAGTTTGAAGTTCTTTTTCTGTTTCATCAAGGGAGATGTTTTTCTGGCTTTATTCAGGGTCCTCACCCTGTTAATTCTGAAACTGGACTTTTAATTACTGCATTGTGAATGGCTTTAGGCTTTTGTCTTTTGAGTATTCTTAATTCTGATTATTCAATTTCACGCTAAAAATCTAACATCTTATTTATTATATGGACGAAGATAAAAAACAATAAATCTTTCATGTATATTCCATTTTGTCATAATTGTAATAAGTAGTGTAGTGGTTTTGAATTTACATTTTGCCTTAATTCATTATAACATATTATCTCCTAGAGATTTATTTCTAATTTCATTTAGTTATCAATCAATTTGTTTGGTGATCTTAATTTTGTTGTTAAATATTAGGTTACGTGTGGATGGCTGTGAGTTCATGCATCTAAGCACACTATTTTAATTTGTTTAGTTTTCCAGCAGCAGTCTGACATTCATTTAAACCTCACACATGTAAAATACAACAGACTGTAACTTAATTATTTTCCCACCAGCAGCCATCTCACAGGTATCCACATTCCTTTATTTAATAACCTATTTACTTTTGTATCTAATTTTAAACACACATAGGTGTAAAATGCTTCACCTCAGAATGGAGTCTGATAAAAGTTGAAAGGCGTCCCTCTCCCATTCATCAGACTGCATTCCTTAAATTTTTGATCAACAGGCCAGATTGGTTTAATTTTGTTCCAAACAATAGACAAACTAACAGTTAGCTGTTTCTTCTGTCACATACATAGGTCTGTTAAAACATGTCAGGTACTCAGTCTTCTAAAAGCTGAGTTTCCAGTCCATTATTGTCAGTTCACGCCTGTGGTCTCTTTCGGCTTATGTCAGGGGGTCGGGTCAGTTACGTTGTACGTAAAACAGGATTGGTCGGTTGAGCTGTATCACACCTCCTGTCGCGCATGTGCAGTTCAGACACACAGAGATGCCATTAGGAGCACACGAAGACACACAGACAGAGACAGACAACCAATAACTTCCCCAACACACACAGAGCTTTTTCAAAACTAATAACATTCTTTTTCTGTATGTTGATATGTGGCACTTGCTAGTCACGCGCTCTGATCTGGTTGGGGAAGGTTACTTTTGCAGTCTCGCGCAAAGTGGCCTTCCTTTCCACAAGCCCAACAGGCTCTAGGATTGTTCGATGCTGCTGGGCCATATCCTCTCCCTCTGCTCTGACCACGCCCTCGGCCTCTGCCTCTACCTCTTCCCCTTCCTCTAGACTGATTATAATAGATTTCCTGTTCCTCATCTTGTTTTGCCACTTTCAACCATACTTTAGTGTGGTCAAACCCTTCTTTTTGCATTTTTGTTTGGTTTTGTTTACGTTTTTCTTTTATGGTTGCTTGTAAATTTTGAATGCTGACTGAGGTTAGTTTTCCATTGAAACCATAATTTTTTATCCAGTTACAAAGAGGGTCGACTGCTCCGGGGTCTATTTTTTCTATTACCTTGTAATCTCTACAGGTCAATTCTTCCAGGATTTTTTTGTTTTTCTTTACTCTGTCCCTTCCCTATTTTTGCTTAAATTTAGTTCCAGTGGGTTTTCAACACCTGCTGTGTTCTAACACTGGATAGGGTTTTCGGGCAAGATGGTGATTAATTCACTCTTGTGGTAAAAACCTTTCAACCTCAGAGGTAGGTTTTTCTTGTCTACAAACTTCCACAAGGGCTCACCATTTGGGCCTTGACCGTTTAGTATGAAAACTCAGACACCTACTGGTGCCTCAATTTTCCTTTCTCACTCACTTTCACACTTTTGTTTCTCTATTTTATCTCACTGTACAGATTTTAACTATTTATATACAGGGGACTCCGCCGTCCACTACGCAGATTTTAACTATTTTAGTTGTTTATTATAGGGGAGTCTGCCCTCCCGCGGAATTTAACTGTGTTTTCCTTTTACCTGATAGTGCCTAGGATTGTCAGGGTTTTACTTATACAGGGGACTCCGCCGTCCACTACGCAGACCCTAACTATCTAGTTGTTATTTAGGGGAGTCTGCCCTCCCGCGGATCCCAACTGTATTTTACTCGTCTCATTCATTCCTTTTGAACAAGACCATACTCACTGATTCTCTATGTCCTTCCTGGCATCCGTCAACCGTCAGATCCCAGCCCGTAAGGGAGGAAACAGTCCCGGAAAGGGTCTCTTTGCTGTGGCCACAGGCTTGCCTGAATCTCACTCACTTGCTGGGATCCTCAGGTCTCTTGGAATCCGGCTCGAAGGACCATTTTATGTTAGGTTTAAACCTCTAACATAATTCACAATCTGTAAGCACAAAGACACAGAGAATCATTAAGGTTTTACTTGCAAGGAGAGTAAATCAGGAAGCTGTTTCAGTTACAGTCTCCCAACTCACTCTGAAACAGTCCCCGCTCCCCGTGCTATTTATTAGAGTCAGGAATCCCTAGTTACAATGAAGTTTCAGTCTGCTCAAAGGGAGGGGGGAAAAAACCAGCTGAAACCGCACAAATCATAAGTATAATTTCATACACAAGGACGATTGTTGAATTATTGCTCCATTCTGCTACACCGTTATCAGGCGAGAGCCGGTGTCTCTTCCTTATCAGGGTGTGAACCTGCCAGCATTCTCCTCCTCTGAGGCATCTTGTTCCTGCAAACAGTTCTCACACAAGTACAATACAGGCATAGAACAAAACAGTTCATCATTCTAAGCATAGAAATGATTATAAGAACTAAAGATTGATAACTTATATACAATTAATCCAACAGTTACCATCAGCACACCGGGCAAATGTCCAGTAATTGCCAGTCCAACAGTGCCATACACATATTTACTCACACCTAGGGACAATTTAGTCACCAATTAACCTAACATGCAGTGGGAGGAAGCTGGAGAAAACCCACACATGCATGAAGAGAATATGCTACTCGCAGAGAGAGGTCGCAGCCAGGAATTGAACCTGTGACCTGCTTGCTGTGAAGCAACACTGCTGTCCGCTGCGCCACCATGCAGCCCAAACAACGCACACTCCTAAAAATAAAGAGCCACATTTCTAAAACCATACCATTCATCTCCCACATGGAGGGCAGCCTCTCTTCTCCTAGATCATGGTCGCCTCAAAGTTCTCACCAACTATTTGGAGATCTCAAGAATGTCTTCAGATAAAGGGATATTTAAAAGATTGTTTTTGTATAAAGGGTTTGAATAATTACTGTCTGTGCATGAACAGCCTCTGTCTTTCAGGGTCTAGTCAGAGAACAGCCAGTGTGTTGATGTTAAATCTGCTTCAGTCTCTGGTTCATGTCACATTGTTTTATAAATGTTTACATCACAGTAAGTCTCACAGTACTCTTATTATACTGAATCTGAGTTCAGGTTATTTACATTGGGATCCAGGATGACATCACCGGCTCTCGCTCTACCACCAGAGCTGAGGAAACAGAAGTATTCACCTGTGCAGAACTGGTTCCAGATCTGCTATTATTTATACATAACTAATTATTCACTAATAATTTGGATCAGTAAAATTGAGCCTGATTTCTTTCCCTTACATTCCCAAACCTTAGAAACTCTCATCTGATCTTTAATCAACACCTTAGTCCTGATAAGTGTGTTATTTCATCCTATCAGAGACGTGTAATGCTTAGGACTGTAATAAAATGTGATCTGCATAAAGTAAGTTTGGTTTCTGGGTCAGATTATTAATGGGATGGTTTCCAGATAACGCCGAAAAGTCACTCAAACATATGTTAGAATCAACATACCAAATAAGATTCAGGATTTATTAGGTTATAAAAGCAGATCTCAGGCTTTGATCATCTCAAGAAGCCCTGTTCAATCCACTCTTCCAAAATAAAAAGCATGTGGCTCAACAGCAAACCTACCAAGACATGGATGTCCACCTTAATAAGGTGAGCATTTAGCAGAGGAGCAGCCAAGAGGCTCATGGGAACTCTGGAGGAGCTGCAGAGCTCAGCTACAGCTCAGGTGAATCTGTCCACAGGACAACAATCAGTCACTGACTCAGCTAATCTGGTTTTTATGGAAAAGTGATGAGAAGGAAGTCCAAGAAGACCCATTTTCAGTTTGTCACCATCCATAGGGGACACAGGAAACGTGGAGGAAGGTGTTGAGGTCAGATGAGACCAGAATTGAACTATCTGTCCTGTAAAGCTCTATGGGTGGCACAAACCTAAATCTGCACATCAACCTGAAAACAGCATCCCCTCTGTGAAACATGGAGGTGGCAGCATCATGCTGGGGGGAGGCTTTTCCTCAGCAGGGACAGGGACGCTGCTCAGAGGCGATGGGAAGATGGATGGAGCTGAATACAGGAAGAAAACCTGTTAGAAGACTTGAGACTGGAGCAGAGGTTGACCTTCTATTAGGACGACATAAACATCAGCCAGAGCGATGATGGAATGGTTTAGATCAAAGCATATTTATATGTTAGAATAAACCATATAGTCCAGGCCTAGATCCTATGAAACCTGTTGTTCAGACGCTCTGCTTCCATCTCACTGAACTGAAGCTGTTTTAAAAGAATAAAAGGCAAAAACTACAGTCTCTAGATGTCCTAAGCTGGAAGAGACAAACCCTAAAAGACTTGGGGTTTTAAGATTTTATTTGTACTTTCTTTATCCAATAAAAATAAGCTACATAAAAATCCATCAGCAGCTCTATGAATCTGTCACCTCTGACCCACAGCTGGACTAAAGCAGGAAACACAAACTGACATTTTACACAACTTTCAGTAGGTGTCACCATTTGGTGAAATAGGTCTATTGCTAACAACTGTTCTGTGTTCAAATGTTTAAAACTGACTTTTTATGTTTGCAGAATTTGCTTTATCTTATTGCATGAAACTGTGAGTTACATTTAAAACTATGAGTTCATAATTTCAACACAGCTGTCTCCTTCACATGTGAAAAAGTGATGGGGGGAGTAAAGCTGCAGAAATACCATCCACTTCCACTAGGGGGTGCTGTTGCTCTAAACACAGTGTGAATCTTCAGCACTGTTTCCAGGACTATTTGAATATATTCTAAAATCAAATATAACAGCAACAAAAAATGGAACAAAAATATGTTTTTCCTCATTCTCTTCACCACAGATAAACACAAAATGACAACATAAAAATATAAAAATCTTTTTAAAGCATTGAGGAAACCAGATGGTTTAGAAAAGGCAGTGATTCATTCTGAATGATAACATGAAGCATCAGTGTCACTTCTGAGAAAATAAAAGATGTAGTGTTCATATTACATCCAGATGTCAAGACAAAAGTTGAAATGTTGAGAATAGATTTCCATAAAAACACCTTAATAAAATTCAGAGGAGAATAAACTATTTTCTAAGCTTTTATTTTACTATTTTATGAGCTTCAGATGTCTTGAAGTATGTTTAAGACTCTTATTGTGAAGGATTAAAACAAGTCTTGAAGTTTCTCAGTGGACACTGCTAAGAAAGCAGCCATAGACCGAAGCTCATATTAATAAAACGTCTCATTATTTATCATTTACTCACCCAGAACACTCAGTTAGTAATGAAAATGGAACTGATCCAGTCGTCCTCTGTGGCTCAGAGGGGTTTAGTTATAGGGCTTTTTTTGTTTAAACCTTTTCACCAGAGGCTGTTATGAGAAACACCGTACACCAGTAAAGATTTAACCTCATCAACCTCAACATGAAGGGGAAACTGGAGACAGGGACATTGCAGATAACCATGGAAACACACAATCACACACAGTGAAGAAAATACCTACACCGTAAATGGACACGGAGGTAGAAAATAACACAAAACAACTGTCTTAAGTTCAACTTTATTTTGAATAAATTGCAGAAAATTAAACAAATCAGAACATTAGGATGGACATTAATGGAAAGATTAAATTTCTTCTCCCCTAAATTTTGCCATCTCAGTGCAAGCTTGGAATTAAAGGTTATGAATGTTATAAATGTAGGAGCTCATAATAACAAAGACGTGTGTAGTGAATAAAACCTCTTAATGTAGGAACTGAATTTCCTCCAACACTTCATCCATCACAGTAATGCAGCAGTGACATCAGACAGGATCCACACACCTTACAGCCCAGGGGCCTCAATCATAAAACTTTGTGTAAAAATGTACTTCAGCCTAAGTCATTGTAGTACTTTTTTTTTTTTTTTTTTTTTAACCCCGTGTCCTGTCCGGCTGTGGAGCAAACAGAATAATGTCTGAGTGCCAAAAACAAGCCCAACAGTGTTGCTGTTTCAGGTGAGAGGTTACAGCCACTGCTATAAAACTCCTCCTGATTTTTGTTTAAATATAACCCCCAAAATCTTTATTTAGAATATTTTTATGGTTGATTGGACACGGAGCCTGAAAGTGAAGGGAAGGGTACAGAAAGAGGGATGGGGGAGAAAGTAAACAGAAAAAGAAGAGAACAAGAGACGTGAAGAGTCCACTTCTAGACCTGTAAATAAAGCACAAACAAACAAGCAAAACAGGGAGAAAAGATACAACAGCAACAAACAGCATATGAATACACAACAGTTGTGATATTCTTCAAATGTATACGTATACACCAGTTCAAGAGAGTTCAGTGTCAACCACAGCCCCAGTCAATGTGTCTGAAAACACCTGAGTCCGTCTTTATGTGAGCACCTTGTGATCACCTGTGTGTGTAT
>SSNR01000389.1:292830-305692 GCA_006937965.1 Callopanchax toddi
AATTAGGTACATCTAGTCCTCTTTGGTTTTCTGTAGCGTTTTCAGGCTAATACGTGGAGGTTTATCCTTCCAAAGAAATTTAGAAATAGACGAGTCCAGAGATCTAAACCAGTCAGATGATGGTTTATTTGGAATCATTGAAAATAGGTAATTGATTCTTGGTAAAACCATCATTTTAATTGAAGCAACTCTCCCCATGAGCGATATGGGTAGAGACTTCCATCTGACCAGATCATCTTCCACTTTCTTTAAGAGTGGGATGTGGTTTAGTTTAGTTAAATCTGCCAGTCTAGGAGAGATATTAACACCTAAGTATGTAATATTCCCTGACTGCAACTGTGTATTAGGACAGTTGGTAAAGGAGCAATTAATTGGAAGAACTGTAGATTTTAACCAGTTTATTGAATAATCTGAAACTTTTGAAAAAGAGTTTATCAATTCAATGACCTGAGAGAGGGAGGATTGTGAATGCTGGAGAAACAGTAATACATCATCTGCATAAAGACTGATTTTATGTTCTATGTCTTTACAATTTATACCTTTAATATCTTTACTTTAAATTTTTATTTTTATTTTTATTTGCAACCCTACATAAATTTGGTTTTGGGAATTCTTTTATAAAGTGGTTAAAAATCTTATACAGTTCTCCAACAGCACGTGTCAGGACAAACGACCGGACATCAGCCAGCTTCTGTCTTCAGAGGGGGACCAGGCAGGGATGTCCACTCTCCCCCTCACTGTTTGCTGTTTTTATTGAACCGCTAGCAGCAGCAATCAGGCATTGTAGTACTTTTAAAGCACTGTGTATGCACACCTGCACAATTCTGTTTTATAAATCTCTCCTTTTCCTAAAAATGAACTCAGCTGATCTGGAACTCGTGGTCTCTAAAAACTCTCCTCATCTGGATTCAGCTGATCTTCAAGGAGTGCAGTGTCAGGAGTCAGGGCCTGTAGTTTTTCTCCTCACTCTTCTAGTTGTCTACCTCTGGAGGGCACCATTCACTCTTCAAGCTCAACTCATCAAGCTCAAGCTTCAGCAGGTGTGCAGCTACACACCTGCAACCCATCCTGCAGTTTGGAGGATAAAAGGAGCTGGAAGTCAGCAACACACTGCCAGAGTGTTGTACCAAGTGGTAACCTCCAGCCTTCCTAGCTTTGTTTTACTATACAGATTTTGATCCTTGAGTTTTCTCCCCAGTAATCTGTTCTGCATTCTCCAGGAAACCTCACAGTTCTCTGCCTGTTCTGGACCCTTGGATCTCTGCTGTGCTGGATCCTGCTCCTCTGCAAACCTCACCATTCCCCAAGCTGTCTCATCAACCCACCAGTCAAACCTTCACTGTGTGTAACCTGCTCCGCCCTCCACCGGTAACCTGTCTCTGGAACCATCAATATCCAAAGCTCTGCCCATTCATCTATCAGTAAGCAAAAGTCTATTCAAGGATTGATTACCAGATTTCCTTCACTCACCTGTCCTCCTCCTTCCAGAACCACCTTCTGCTCTTGCCTCCAGTTCCTGGATTCCTGGTCACCCCTCTCAAATAAAGTTGTTCAAATTTACCAAGTCTCCTGAGAGTGTTCAATTGCATGTGGGTCAAACGAATCAACAAAACCATGACACGCAGAGCATCCATCACACACAGAGTCACTGCAGTATTCATCTGTCTCAGTAATCACAAGAACTGGTTCACACCTGATCACAATTAATGTCCCTCTGAGCGGACCAGAGCACTCTGAACTCACCATGGCAGGAATATCTGAATATCTGCTTTGGTTATTTTATGTGAAACTTTGTAAAAGATAAGTTAACTTTCTGCATGTCCTGTTGGGCTTCGATGAACCAACTTTTTATCTAAAATAAAATCAAATGTTTCTTTCTCAAACTGCGTAAATAACAACTAAATCCTAATGACAGCAAAGCACAGACACCTGTCCGTGGACTGCCTGTGTTTCCAGGCACTATGATGTTAGAGAGGGGGAGATCATCTGTGAACCAACATTTATTTTAAAAAAGCATTTGAACTCAAGTAGGAAATTCTGGACAGCAATCCTCCTTTTAAATAAAATTTGTTATTTAACAATAGAAGTTTTTTGAAATATCACAAAAAAGTTGAAAGCCAATAAAACAAATGAGTCTTGTTATTAAACAATCTTTTAGTATGATTTACACAGGATGCACCTGTAAATAGAATCTCATCAACATTCACAAGGGATGAAATATATATGTCAAAAAGTGTGTTTATAGTAGAAATCTGTTTTTCACATCTTGTCATTATCCTTTACAGAGATCTCACTGAAATACCTGAATATCCATTGTTATTAGAGGATATAACAAGACTTTATTTCCTTTTGTAACATTATTCAATTTTATTATTTAACTACCGGTATTAAATGAACTTTAATAGAGTTAACGTATACGGTTCCTGTTCCATGTAGTAAAAAACAACAAAATGAGTGTTTTTAGGAATATACAAAACAATTAAATAAAAGGGACAATTTGTCTTGAAAACTTATAGAACAAGTGCTGCAGTGAAGTCAGTTTAATGGAAGTTACCAAGTCTGATCACGTCCAGTAAAGGGTTAACAGTTCCAACAACAAAAACACCTCTCATAATAGACTGGATATGAATGAAATTCAGAAAAACCTAAATGCATTTAAAAATAAACTCTGTTAGTTTTACTGTAATGAATCACAGCCTATGAATTCAGGCTCAGAACACACACTGACCTTCACAGCCTATAATGTCCTAAATGTGACCCAGGGCCACCTGCAGTTCAAACTGCAGGTCAAAATGGGAAGAAAAAAAAAGTTTTATTAATTTTTTACAATTGTTTACAGATTTATGTAAGGTCAAACTCAAAATATAGATAAGTTAAATGTCTCAGTCCAATCCAAAGTTTTGTTACTTGTCTTTATGATATTATTATTTTTCTTTTTTAACTTAATTACCTTGTAAATAGAACCACAAACACTCACCGACTTTTACTAAAAGCAAACCTTTGAGACCCCTTCACGTCTATTTTTTGATAAAACAAATCACTATAAAACTGTTACATTTAAAAGTTGTTGTTTTTTTTGTGGGCCCTGAAGATTTTCAATTGGGAGATTCTGGTCCTTGTCTTGGACAGTGGGGTTACCCAGGAGCAACAGAAGAGTTTTTGTTCAAATATAACTAAAACAAAGAAAAGGTCTTAATAGGACAGCAAGTGCCAACAGACTTTCCTCCTTTCAGCTCATCTTTAATTAGGCTTGTTGGAAGATGTCTCAGTGTGTGTGTGTGTGTGTGTGTGTGTGTGTGTGTGTGTGTGTGTGTGTGTGTGTGTGTGTGTGTGTGTGTGTGTGCGTGTGTGTGTGTGTGTGTGTGTGTGGAGAGCAGATGATGCAGGAGGAGCTGATCTCTGCCTCCACAGGTCATTTCTGGCTCCACTTGTTGCTAAACCAGCCCAACAGCCTCACCCATCAGATCCAGATGTTTGGATGTTAAAAAGGAACCTGACCTGGACTGAAACCTGAGACTGGTGTCTGTTCAGAGGAGATATGGCTGATGATGGACCAGAACCTGCTTTGGTATGTTGGTTGTGTCTGGTTGAGCTGAGCTGATAGATGATTTGGACACATGAAACTGTTTTAGACGTTTAAAAGTTCTCACTTCCCTTCCAGTGGTGACATGTGTCTCTGATTGCATGAAGTTGTAAAGTGCAGCAGTGAAACTACATCACTGTCCTGTCTCTCTTCGCAGCAAGGCTCTCCCTCGGCAGCCCGCAGCTTTCCGCCTCCTGCCGCCTCCTGCCACAGTCCCCTCCAGGGCGCACAGACCCTCCAGGGCGCACAGACCCTGCAGGGCGCACAGAGCCACCAGCCCGGGGGCGGCATGAGGCTGGAGGCGGTGATGGAGAACCTGCAGCGGCAGCAGGCAGCACGTCTAGCCCTGGAAGAGAAGCTCCGGCTGACGGAAAAGGAAAAAGAATTTCAAATCCAACAAGCTCTGGCTTTCCGCCACTATCATGTGGCGATGCGCTCCGGGGGAGGCTCCACGGTCACGGTGCCTCACCTGGAGGACGAGGACAGGCACTCCAGACCGGAGACCAGCGATCAGGAGGGAGGAGATGTTACAGACGAGCAGGAAGAGGACCATGATATCGGATCAAACCACGCTGAACGTGGACGGTCAGAGCTCCGGGGAGCTGCTCCTCAGACAAACGCCCCGGAACACTTCATGTCCAGAGCCTGCGGGTCTCCGGCGGCGCATCTCCACCCCCACCACGAGTGGACTTATGAGGAGCAGTTCAAGCAGGTGAGACCTGGCTGAAGCTGCGGCTTCACGGACCGAGTTAAATGAGCCTCAACAGCGGGAAATCTTCACGTTACAGACGTGTTGAATTTTAGATAAGAGTTCAATTAGTCTATGAAGTTAAAATGTTGAATTTATTTAAGAGATTATAAAATAGAGCAGGCATTTATTTACCTACAGCGGTATGGAGAGTCAAAAGTGACAAAATTCAATAAAAAAAAATATAATTTAACAATTAAATAAAACACAATAAATGTGTCATTCATCAATTAAAATACATTTTTAAACTTAATTGGACGTTTTATATAATTATTTAATTATTTCATGATGTCAAACTGTCAAAGCCAGTGGGCGGAGCTAAGGCTGATAACAAACATGGCGGAGGAGGTTTCTCACTCTTTGATCAAGATTTTGACCATAGAATAACTTCAGACCTTCAGCACTGCAGGTGTTATGCTGAAATGTGTGACCTCATCAAAACGTGTCCTCACCATAGCATTTATGGCTATGAGGTGTACTGACCTCACTCAAATCAAGGCATTGTAATAAATTAATTACAAAACTATGAAAACAATGTGAGAGGAGAGATAATACTGTCTCTGTCTGAAGATGTGACAGCAGCAGCAGTGACAGGCAGTGCTTTATTTGCAGCACCACTCTAATTAAGAAGCTTCTTAATGAATTTTATTACATTGTTGTCTGTATTTTTTATGGTTAACTGGCGACTAAAATAGTGCACATTTATTTTCAGGCTGTGGTAAATGTGTGATTTCCAGCTGTTTGATCTAAAAGCAGACTTTAAATTGTGACATCATTAATATTATTAGAAAATAATTTTATTTGTTTCATGTTTTCATGTTCTTAAAGTTTGGTTTTTAGTTTTTAATAAGTCTTTAGTTGAAGTTAAAGCTGTGTGTGAATTTTTTTTCACCCTCCATTAAAAAAACTACACTCTGGTTCTGGTCTGACTCGGTCCAGTCAGAGCTGGACTGGGATGGAAAAACGTTCCTGGCCTTTTAGGTCGTGGCAGCTCTCAGCATGATCTTACAGGTGATGTTTGGTTTCTATTTAGGGGGTTTGGGGGCTGTGAGCTGTGTCAAGCGCTCACATATGTCACCTGTCACTCTCAGCTCCGTAGCGCTCTGCAGAGGGAGGATCATATTGAAACGAGCCGCTCAACGACTCGTTGAGATCCAAAATCACCAGCAGGGATAATTAAATAAGTCCACACCACAGACATGCTGGTTCTCATCCCGTTTCTCCCGTACTGACTGCGCTATTTGCTCACAACATCACACGTTTCGGCTTGTTGTTTTGGTGATTTAGGTGTTTTGGCCGAAATTCGAAAATGCACTTTTGGGTCACTTTTGGCCAAAAATTTTCAGTGGCTGAATTTTCTGTGCATCCCTACTTTAAATTACAGAGTTTAAGGAGAAAACTAAGAAAAAGATTGATTATTTTTGACAGGGTAGCATAGCATAACAACATCCTACTGCTGAAGTGAAGAAACACGTCTTCTAAAGTTATTCTACGGTCAAAAATCTTGATCAGACAGTGAGGAACTTCCATTTAATATCCCTGTTTTACCACACACATTTAATTCATTAATAATGTTTTGTGTATTTTTAATGCCTTATTTATTGATTGATTTGTGTCACTTTTAACTCCCCATACAGTGGCCTCTGTAACACCGTATAGATCCAGACTTCTTGTGAACGCTTTGGTTTCATTTCATTTCTTGGTTTCTGCTGCTGGATTGAAACATAAAATCAACTAAAATCAGTGCTGCTGACATTTAAACAATATTTCAAACTAAGAGCTGATATCTCTGAGTTTCTGTTTCCATAAATTAGGTTGTTCTGTTAACTCCCGTGAGGATAAATAATAAGCTGAATCAACTGCAGTGTGGGTTACTGTTCAGGACGGGAAACATCCGGGAGACTGGATGGGAAGCCACTTTTATGGTATGGTGGTCAGAGAAGGCAGAGTTGGAGGATCTTTTTGGAGCTTTTCTTTACTCTGTGTGAAACTTCCAAGAACATCACGGTGTAGCGCCGGCAAAGGCGTTACTATCTCTGAATTCTGACCTCTGGTTCATCAATACAATAACTCGTCTTTTTCCCAATAACTTGGATTAAAATGACTCTTTTATTATGTTGTAACCTGAATCAACATTCCTTCCAGGACCGGTCGTGTCGGAAGACTCAGAAGACTTTCTTTAGTTAATAATTAAACTCAAGACTCTTTGATGTCTCATTCTAAAAAGACACTACCTTTAATCCACTGTCCAGAAATGTCTTAATATGATTAATTCATTTTCTTCCAGTATTAATGAATGTTGATGTTGCATCAGTATTATTTCATGTTTTCTACTTTTGCTAAAAGGTTAAAGCACATTAATAATCCATCTAAGTTGCCTGGGCTTCCTTAATGACGAGAACCACGTGACTTGATAACTCCTTCCCATTGGGCCACGCGTCCAAAGTTCCCTCTGTCAGACTTCCTGTCTGGAAGCTGAGCAGTTCTCGTCTAACCTACAACGAGAGAACAAGCCCTCCGTTTTCTCCGCTACACGGTGGGCCTTGATGCCGACTGCCGTTTGGGTATTAGCCCCAAGCAGTTGAGGACAATTTCCCCCGGCTAGAAGCCAGACAACATCCGTCTGCTTCTGTTCACCAGCCATGGGGAAAGCCTGTTAGCCTCTGCACCAGCTGATCATGGAACAGCTAGACCGACTCATCAGACACCTCCGTGCCTTCGGTAACTTCACGTCACCGGGGACCAGACCGGGGTTCGTCAGGTTATCACAGCCTCCCGACGGCCCTCAAACCCACGCCGAGGTGATCCCGGGAGCGGTCTCAGCAGGTACCAACTCCGATCTGGGAAACCGAGGCTCTTGATAAATAACACTCCTTTCACTTAGTCTCAGCTCCCCTCCTAACTAGCTCAGACTCCCTAGAGATAATTAATATCTCACGGGCTCTCGTCATTAACTCTCAGCTTAATAACATCAGAAGAATCTCTTAAGATGCACCATCTACCTCATATCTGTCTGTTTGTTCAATCTGTTTCTTAATAAAATAACTGTAGTCTAAGTCTGCTTCTGGGTTATAACTTCCAAATATAACGTACGTAGGTCTTCCCTTTGAATAAAAAGAACCTAGATATCCTGCATAACAATTAGTTTAGTGAAGGTAGCTAGCAGTCGCCAGCATAAAACCAACAAAACTAAGCTAATAACCTTGCAGAAGTGTGTCCGTATTATAACAATAAAATCAGGTTATATTACGCTACATAAATGGCGAGCCAGCCAGGAGTTAAACATTAAATGGCCAACCCAACTAGCCCTTTAAACTAGATTCATAAAAGTCTACGTACAATATTTCAGTTAGGCCTTAGCAAACTATAGGCTAATGCTAACTAAGCTAACAGATAACAAACAGCTAAGATAAGGACTACAAGTGCCACGTAAGCTATCAACCAAAGTCTAAAAACTTTATAACTGCTTATGATGGATGTACTGTATGTTTCATGGGGTTCTTCTTCTGTGTTTTAATGCACTTTTTATGTCACTTTGTGATTGTGTTTACATGTTCAGTGTTCGTTTAACGGTGGCTTGGGACGCCTTGCTGTCTAGTTAAAAGAACGCTTTTGTCCGCCGAAATTGATCACTTCGGTCCGTTTTGTCTACTGTCCGGTCGGTAAACCTTAATGGTTAAACACAGACTCTTTAACAACGTCTGAAAAGCGAGATTAGATCCGCTAAATAGCGTCAGTTTCACTGCAGGGAACGCGCTAGCTTCCGTGAGTGGCTTTTAGCCTCAGAAGCAAACAGCTTTCACGGAAGAAAAACAAGTCACGGTCGGAAACCGTGCATAAAAGGTGTTGAGACGGTCATCGGGATACCGGGATTTCCTCCGCCGCCCGTTAGTGTAAATAAACGGGTAAATAGGTCGGATTTTCTCCGTTCGATCGGGGTTAGCCACCGCCGAACAGCTCAAAACTCCGCGTCGATACGACTCGACCGGACGCTTTTTCTGTTCAAATTCCGCGTTGTTAGACTGCGAAGGGCTTTAAAAACGGCTCTAAGAAGCGCATTTGCCAAAAACATCTCTAATTTGACCGTAGAAGGGAACGCTTTGCCTAGATCTGCACGTTAACAGAAAACGGTGCAGCTAGAGAGATAAGCGGACGTGACGTCATTTCTTCTTCTGGTCCTGAACCCTCCTGGAGTCCGGTTACCCTGGAACGCCCCCTCTGGCGCAACTTGGTATAAACGGAGCAGGAATTCTGTTCTTTAGAGAAGTTTTAAATCTTTTTCACCATAATTTCCTCATTTTTACTAGTTTAAAGACAAACTATGGAACCTTCTCCTCCTGAAATGGCTGGAATCCAAGACAGTACATTGTTTGAACTCAATGTCGACTTATGGAAAGCACTTTCAGTGGTAGGAAAGACTGTGAGAGAATTAGGTGGGAGGTTACAAGCTCTTGAGCGAACCTCCATGGAACAAGCACCAGCTCCATCACTTACTACAGCAGACCTGTACAAAATGGCTGAATTTATCACTAAATTTGAGCCTTCTTATAGTGATGACTTAAAGCGGCTCTCTGGATTATTTTTCTCTGTATCAAAGTTTTCTAAATGTTTTAAATGATATTTCAGGTCTAAACTATGATCTATGGGTTGAGTTCCACAACATCTGTCATTCTGATGAAGACCCTCCTTTCTCCTAGAGACCCCTTTCCATTTTTTCTTGCCGCCAACATTTTTCAGCCAATGAAATTCAAATTTCTGCATTCTCTCAACATGCACGCGCATCGACCAAACCTGTACCAGTAGGGGGCGCTGTCGTACAGGATGCTCCGTGTGTTTCTCTGCCGTCTCAGCCGTTCACTGAGGACTCACAGCTCATTTCTACTAAAAACCTAACCATTCCCCAGCTAAAGATGGATTTATTTTTATTTTTAAACCTTTCACCTCACAGAATGGCAAGGCTTGACAGGATTATGCGTTTATTTTGGTCAGAAAGTTCATCCAGGGCCGAGTCAAGTTCAGCTTCAGAGTCCAGCAGCAGCTCTCTGCTAACAGAGCTAATATCAGAAGCAGCAGGGACAGAGAGGGCTCATCAGACCCTCGTAGGATTGTTGGAATAAGATTGTGAACTGTGAGTGATTAAACCCTACACATTGAGCTGTACAGCTCATGTCCGAAATATATGCGCCGCGTGCACGCGCGCACACGCGACCGGACGCGCGTGTCGAGATGTTTTGAGGAGGAGCCTTTGGACGTTAGATTCAAAAACTGCTCTCTTGATGAAATCCTCCGGAGCGCCGCTTTAAAGCTTGTGTCTTATCTAAAACAAATCAACCGACATCTGATGCGGTTTCCTGATGCCACTGTTTCTGATAAAATATTTCTCATCCAAATCACTTCTTCTGAGGAAGTGTGTGATTTCATTGACCGCCAATTACCTGAGATCAAAAATGACTTCTCTCAGCTCACCAAAGCATTAGAGGAGGAATTCTCAGGTAACTCATTCAAGAACGGCTACAGTCACGCTTTATCAGTAAAACAGGACCCATCTGAAGACCCACAACTCTTCTACTCCCGGCTTCATCGTGCTTTCTTCGGAAAAACAAATGAACAGGGAATGGAAGAATGTGAGTACTTTAAACATCTTTTCCTTGGGAACCTACATCCATCCTACAAATGTATTTTGAGCGAGTATCTTTTTGATACTGAACTTTGAATACTTTTTGAACCCAGAAGGTTGACTCATCTTCTGGGCCACGGCCCAAGACACCCTACAAAGGGGCGAAGTTTAAATGCTCCCCCTTACATAAAAGGTCAAAAAGACCCAGGTGGAGCCCACGTGCTGAACGTTGGCGCTCACTGGTGAATCCTCGGAAGGCCTCACGTTCGCCAGCCAGCCTTAGGCGACGTGGTGACCGTGACTTACCTTCTAAGTTCTCCTCTAAAGACCTCCGGAAACCAGTAAGACACATGCTGCCAATCACAGCCACTGCTGTCGGTGAACAGGCCTCTAGTTCAAAGGGGGGAGAAGAAGAATCCCCCACAGACTCACTGAGGGCGTTTATCGCAGCTGTCCATGCTGGAAAAATTCCTAGGGGTAAACGCAGGGTCACTAAAAGGGACCCTGAAGAAAAGAGGAGGGCTAAACCACCTGATCTTACAGATGCCAGTCCATCTACTGCATCTGATCCACCAATCTCAGTTTCCATCACTGAGAAAAGGGGGGTCACAACACAACCTGATCCTCCTCTAACAACATCTGACCTTCCAGTGTCAAGCCCAGACCCTCCAGAGGTCAACGCTGACGCTCCTGAGTCCAACATCTCTCTGCTTCCCCCAGAGTCGGGCGGTTCTCCGGCATCCGGCACAGAGCCCGTCCCGCTCCCCGCGGAACCGGTCAGCCCTCAGGCGCCCCAGACTGAATCCCCTCTCTTAACAGCGGAACCAGAGGAAATCCCACTCAGTCCTCAGGGGCCCCGAGCGGAACTCGTTCTGCCCCCCGCAGAACGAGACTGCCCTGCGGTGCCTCACACTGAGCCTCCTCCTCTTCCCCCGGAAGAGCATACTTTGTCTCCCAGACTCACCTTTGACCCTGATCCCAAACAGTGGACCTTTCTCAAAGATCAGTCTTACTCGGTTATGACAATCTCTAACCTATGGAGAACTAACAACGACCTCATCCTCCACGCAAAGGGGGTGACGTTTCTTTAAGACTCTTTTTCACTTCAACTAATGAGTCTCTGTGTTCTCTGACTCCTAACCCCAGCTGTCTCCCTTTTCTGTTTGATCGGCGTGAATGTGTGTCCATGTTTTTGCCTCCTTAAAACATGTGTTATTAACCATGTGTTTTATTGATAAACAAACTTGGTCGAGCTCCTGACGTCGCCTGCTGTACTCCAGTAAGCTGTGCGTCCATCCTGGTAAACACTAAGCCAGAGTTCCTTTATTTTACAGCCTAATGCTGTATTCAATTAGTAAAATTACTTTATGTTTAAATCAAACTTAATGTTTAATTTTCTACTACTTACAATAATTATCTCATCATAATAATTAATGTAAAGGCGAACCAATCCATTTTAATATACCTTCCTCAAATCAAAATGAAGGATAAAATATACTTTAGGCCATTTAACACAAAATGTCCTCTAAAACTTTAGATTTCAGATCTAATATGACTGATTTCACTATTTCCAAAACTCAATTTTTGGTTATCAAAATTTCAATCCTTAGTTTACTAAGTTATTTCCAAAACTTTAAATAGTTTAAACTTAGTTTAAAATATGACGTAATGTCTTTCCAAATTCACTTAAAAGTGTCACTCCTAGAGAAACCTCATGGGAGTGAAGTCAATCTCTTCAGAGTTTTATACAAAATGGAGCTCTTCAATCATTTAAATAGGTTAAATCCTTAATTAAATGTAATGGCATGACACATAGCCTTATTTTAAAATTAGATTAGTTTAATTTTTCTAGTTTATTTTAACCAAATCTGCCCTACATTCACACATTTTGAATGCCCCTTTACCAGATTGTGGTTGTTTTGCTGTGCTGTGCCTTTCTTCTGCTCTACTGTCCAGCCGCCGGACGTCCAAGGTCCCAACTGGTCTCGTCTGCGACTCATCTGCCGACGCTGCTCTGGGTTGGAACTCTTCATCAACGACGCCTCCGCTGCTGCCTACTCCTTCACAAACTGCACGACTCTTCAGTCTCCTGGCATCGTTTGGATCGGTGCCCTCCTCCTGATTCTGTTTCCGGTGTGGGATGCTTCCTGATTCCTGAAGGTCACTGACACAGGTGCCCCTGTGTCTGGTAAAACTCAAGCTCTGATTCATTTTTGATTGACTCTGTCCGGTGGAAAGGTACCACAAACCTTTCTTTTCCTTTGGTTCATGATGACCCACGATGTCCTCCATCATTGGATTGGTATTTCAAGGCAACGACCTTCTGCTAGGAGTCCTCGTCTTGAAATAAGGGGGGATATGTAGCGCCGGCAAAGGCGTTACTATCTCTGAATTCTGACCTCTGGTTCATCAATACAATAACTCATCTTTTTCCCAATAACTTGGATTAAAATGACTCTTTTATTATGTTGTAACCTGAATCAACATTCCTTCCAGGACCGGTCGTGTCGGAAGACTCAGAAGACTTTCTTTAATTAATAATTAAACTTAAGGACTCTTTGATGTCTCATTCTAAAAAGACACTACCTTTAATCCACTGTCCAGAAATGTCTTAATATGATTAATTCATTTTCTTCCAGTATTAATGAATGTTGATGTTGCATCAGTATTATTTCATGTTTTCTACTTTTGCTAAAAGGTTAAAGCATATTAATAATCCATCTAAGTTGCCTGGGCTTCCTTAATGACGAGAACCACGTGACTTGATAACTCCTTCCCATTGGGCCACGCGTCCAAAGTTCCCTCTGTCAGACTTCCTGTCTGGAAGCTGAGCAGTTCTCGTCTAACCTACAACGAGAGAACAAGCCCTCCGTTTTCTCCGCTACACGGTGGGCCTTGATGCCGACTGCCGTTT
>SSNR01000389.1:316063-384451 GCA_006937965.1 Callopanchax toddi
GCTGAGGAGGGCCTAGCATGTCACAGAGAGAGGGGGGGGGGGGGACGAAACCTGACAGAAAAACAGTCACACACAGACACAATCACTCTCCCTCCCTCATGCGTGCACACACACATTCCTGCAAACATACCAAGACACACAATAGACGCTATACACCCACTCTCGCTCCCCATGCACACTCTATGTTCAGGACCAGGGACCAGCGCCCTAAGGGTGAAGCCGGCCCTGAGATCCAGAAGATGGTCCCTCCCTTACTGAAGTGGGGATAAGCAGACCACCGCGCACCCCGCCGCAGCCGAGCAGCCCCCCACCGCAGACCCCGACCAGACAGCCCGCTCCACTCCAGGCCCCAGGCAGCGAGCAGAGAACAGGGGTGTGAAGACCCCAAGTCTCCCCCCGCCTGCTCCAATGTGGTGTTGATGCGTGTTGTAGTAAAATGCTTTTAAAAAGAGTGGGGGGCGGCCCGCCATCCCCCGCCCTGGATCCTAAGTGTCTAAATGCGTGGAGATGGGTAATGACACCGGAGGAGAGGTTAGCCGGCTAGACCTCCCTCCCCCCGGGTATTACTGGGTGTAATTTCTCCAAAGACCCTAGATGCATAATGTAAGAATGGCTGGGGTGGAAGTGTTTAAATTGTGCAATAAAATTGGGCCACAGGACTGCAGAGATGGTGTTCCACACCCATGACGTACCCGTGACCCGTTAAAGATGGTTTTAATTGTGAGTTTTAACGGACCGTAGCATATGTTTTAATGACTAGGGAAGTTAGTTAATTTAGTTAACCTAGTTGTGACTTTAAGAGTCAATTTAGGGCTAATTTGAGTTTGGAATGGGATTTAGTTTGGCTTAAAGCGGCACTCTGGAGGATTTCATCAGGAGAGCAGTTTTTGAATCTAGCGTCCAAAGGCTCCTCCTCAAAACATCTCGACACGCGCGTCCGGTCGCGTGTGCGCGCGTGCACGCGGCGCATATACTTCGGACATGAACTGTACCGCTCAATGTGTAGGGTTTAATCACTCACAGTTCACAATCTTATTCCAACAATACTACGAGGGTCTGATGAGCCCTCTCTGTCCCTGCTGCTTCTGATATTAGCTCTGTTAGCAGAGAGCTGCTGCTGGACTCTGAAGCTGAACTTGACTCGGCCCTGGATGAACTTTCTGACCAAAATAAACTCATAATCCTGTCAAGCCTTGCCATTCTGTGAGGTGAAAGGTTCGCTCACTGAAAGGTGGACGCTCCTAGATCTGGCAGGCGTTGGTTTCTCCACGAGCTGAGGCTGGAGTCCCCAGACTCGGAGTGGTGGTCCTGGAAGGCGTGGCCGCCGAGGACCTCGCCGGACAGTCCGTGGATATGTCGCGGTCAGCAAGGGAGGCATCTCAGCAGGCCTGCTGAAGTCATTTCTGATCAGTCCCCGTAGTGAGGGAGAGACAGAGGCCTTGTTCAAAGCTGATAAGGGTTCAGCTAAGACTCTGAAGGATAGCAGCTCAGGCTGCTTTCAGGCTGTAGCATAGACTAAGACTACATTCAGGCGGTAGCACAGACTCCGACTGGCTTGTACCGGAACTGAATATTAGTTTTGAGACTACGTTATCTTAAATTCAACCAATCAGAAGACATTAAGTGTACTAATCACAACTGAGTTAGTGGACTTGTGGACGGCTCTGATTGGGTAGGGGAACTGTGGGGAGTTACCAACTCACATATGACTTCCGCCCGTTAAAACACTCACATTATAAATGTAGAAATGCATGACATAGCAGAGAAGCACATTATAACACTTTGAAGAGTGAGTGTGTGGATGACCCTGAGCAGGAACACTACAGGAGACTGTTCTGTGTTCTTAGGTTTTTCAAATTAAATGATTGTTCAATCTTTATCTGGTCTCAGCTTCACATTATTAATAAGGTATTCAATTCACTGTGACCAATGTGACCAATGTGACCTTTATGATATATTTTCCCTTCCTCTATTGCCCAATCTAAGAGAGGGGATACAAATGGATTCAGAACTGATTCGCAGCACTTCTGGGTTTTTATCTGCCGGCTAATGTAACAAATGTCTCCATCTCGTCTCCCCACTCTGTAAACCGCTCTGGGTTGTCAGATACTCAATGTTATCCCACACAAAAGGCCAATAAAAACTTGCCGCAACTCAAAAACCCACTCAAGCATGAATATAGGATCCTAAAAAGCCCTCCTGTCTCTCACGCCCCCCGACACCTCACCATGCCCTGGAGTGTGCCCTACTATTTGAGAAGTAAAGCCTTTACTCAAGAAAGAGAAATCTTACTACCCAAATAAAGAAAAAAGAGGGAAGGAGAGAAAATGAAGTAAGAGGAAGAAGCTGCTCCTGATTTCTTGTAGAGGTGGAGGTGAAGCGGCTCAACTTGACCATCACAGTCTGAGGTCCGGTCTGGTGTGGTAGACTCCATCTTGGGTCTTATCTAAGGCCACCAGATGTTCCATTTTGTTCAGGATTGTATCACATTTACATTACTTTTCACACGTCCTACAAATTGAGACACTGTCCCACATTGTTGCTGCCCTTTAGTAGTAAGTAGTAGTAGTAAGTAAAGTTTATTTATATAGCACCTTTTACAGACATAAATCACAAAGTGCTTTACAAAAAACAAAATTAAAACATGATTAAAAGTAGTGCTGTCATGCGATCAAAAAAATTGTGCGACCCTCTGAGGTCTACGAACGCGCCGGCGAGGGCTATTCTTAGCCACATTTCGCCCCTCCTTTACCCCACCAAGAAGTCAGTCCGTGTGATGGTTGCAGTTTTGACCGACAAAAAAGTCCTGAAAACTGAAATATAAAGGCAAACACAAAAATGGACAAAACAGAAAATTGTACAGCAGACTCCAGAGGGTTGCATTTTTAATCGCACCTAAAAAATAGCTGAAGAAAGCCCTCATCTTGAGGTAGTATCATTTAAATTCATTAAAATATTGTGTCAGACCAATAGATTGATGTATAGAAACAAAAAGTGTATTTATGAAGTCATTTATTGTGTTTAACAGATTTGAACAGATTCAGTCCCAGTGCTGCTGCATCCTTTACTTTAGTCATTGGACTCAGTTTGCAGCAGCTCTCCCCTCATTTTATGTTTTATCTCCTATAAAGCACATTGTGTTGCTATGTAGGAAATGTGCTCTATAAAAAAAAGTTTCATCTGATTTGATTTGATCTACCAACAATTAAATAAAATTTTCAAAGGTGGGGGACACACAATTTAAATACAAGGGTGGGGGATCTGGAGGTGGAGAGGAGGGGATTGAACGGTTTAAACAGAGCCATGATAACAACCCTACGCCTAAAAACAATAGCCATTATCCATTTAATATAGTGGAACTGTTTTAGACAGTAAAAACTACAGGGATCAAAGCTGCTTTTAAATAAGGGTGGGGAACATGTTCCCCCTGGACCCCCCCAAATTACATCCATGTCTTCCACCATGCAGGCACCGCTGGACTGGCGGTGTCGAGCTGGTCCAGTCCAGTCGCGCACCGGACCAGCTCACAACACTGCCAGTCCAGCAATGTAGGCTACTACTGGTAACAGTGATCAGCGCTGTGCTGGACTCACGGTGGTAACTGTCAGCCGGTCTGGTCACACACCAGACCGACTGTTACCGTCGTGTATAACCAGTGCTCAGCGCTGGGCTGGCGGTGGTCCGTTCACACAGCTGTGAAATGCGCTGCTCGTTTTAATCCATATTTCCTGTTGCAGCGGGGCTCAGAAAGAGCTCTAAAAGGTGACGCTGGTGTCATAATAACACCGGCACGGCCATCGGCTGAGCTCTGAGACGTGTTTGTGTGAAATAGCTAGCAATACCTAGCTTGTTTACCAATCTACCGAGTGCAGCTTTAACGTGCTAATCTGACACCCCTAATTAAAAGACAAAGAACCAAAAGCATCAAAATAAAATAAAAGACTATTTTAAAAATATCACTTTCTTTAACACCAAGCACATCCTTGTCTATGCATTTTTTTACTCTGCAAAATGTTATCAGAAAAAATCCAAACGGTTTTTGAAAGAAGAGAAGTTTGTCTTTCGGGTTAGCATAGTGTTATTACAGTTATTTCCATTCCGCGGTTACAGTAGGCCCATGAATCAGCCTCTCTTTCACACACAAACAAAGCGATTAGGGGAAAAAAAGAGTGACGGAGAGCAAAAACAGAACAAATTCAGATAATTGAATCATAGCCTAGATGTAGATAAAGCGCCTCTCACGTGGGAGACCCGGATTCAAATCCCAACCTGCATGTGTCAAAATCAGAGATGAGTTTCCCTTAAGAATATCAATAAAGGGTAAATTATTATTTTTAGTTGATGTGCATATTTCTAAGTACAATGTTTAAATTTTGACAATCATTTGCAAAGTTGCCTTCAGGTAGTTCAATGCCTCCTCAGTTGTGAACACCTTGTGGATACTTTTCAGCCACATGTATCCATTCCAAATGCCATGGCTCAGGACACAACAGGAAAACAACCATTCCAGTTGAAATCTGACTGCATGAACCCCAATTACAGCATGTGTTGTGTTGTCCTTACAATAATCAGGCTCACAGAGCTGGATTTATCTTTAGAGGAAATGGTGAGAAAATTAATGGAAGATGTTTGGATGTTACAAGTCTCCTTTATTTATTTAGAATTTTCAAATGCTTGGATTTCAAGTTTGCTCACTCACAGCCCCCCTTGATTTATTGTTTGTGTGTGTGCGTGTGTGTGTGCATGTGCGTGTGTGTGTGTGTGTGTGTGTGTGTGTGTGTGTGTGTGTGTGTGTACAAGAAGGGACTAGAAGTTTCAAACCACACAAAGGGGGTCTACAGGCTTTTTCCATGTTGCTGCAATAATCATTAATTTTATGGGTTAAAAGAGCAAAGTCAATGAGAAAAAAATTCTCATTCCATTATCGGCTTGGAAGCACAAAGTGAATACCTCAGCGATGAGGCCGAGCATAAAGATGATTACTGCACTAATAGAAGTCCTGATGCGCCACATTGTTCCCAGCACAAAGTCTTCATCTCCTAACAGCTGATGGATTAACTAAAGAAAACTTTTTGCTCAGTGTCATAATGACAGATAGTTTGATAAGATAGTTGGTTGCTGACAAAAAGGCTCCATTCTCTCTCTTTTATTCTTTATATCTCTTTCACAGAATCTAAGAGACAAATACATTACCCTGTGTATTGAAAGCACATAAATCTCCTTTAAAGAGACTTGCATTTCTTACCTTCTTTCAGACAAAGCCTGAAGCTTTTATTTATGACCCAGTCTCTGTTTGGACTGCTAGTATGTTTAAGTCAAATAGTAGTTTAATAGATTAAACAGGCACAGATAATAAACAGACTGTGGGCAGTGAAAAGTATCATTTATTAGTTTAGTTTAAATGCATTTGTTTATCTGTAGTGTCCAATAGCTGCACAATAATGTGAAAGCCCTACTTGCAACAGAAAAGTTATAAAGTTTATTTGTTTGTGTGTACCTGCATATATGTGTACAACAAAAGAGTAATGTGCTATTTCTTTGTTTAGATATAGTATGTTGAAGATGATCTTCTCTTCATAACAAAATAGACCAGTTTATTATTGGTAAACACACCAACAACGAATCATGTATTCTTCTTATCATTTAAGAATCAGAAATTAACTATGTGTATGATTTTATTTTATTTATTATTGTTTTTTAAAAACCTTTAGTTAACCAGATAAGACCCTTTGGATCCAGATTTCTTTCACAGGGTGACCTGGCCAAGACAGGCAGCACACGTAACAGTAGACACAATAAAGAAGAAAACAGTGATAAAACAAAGGTTAGATTATATAAAATGTCAGCTGTTTGACAGACTAACTGCAGGAGTTAATGTAACTAAGAATTTAAAACAGCATTGAATAGAAATTAAAAACACAGGCACTGGTCAAATGATTTCTGATGTAGGTCTCTTAAAGTGTAACGTTTCCAGAGACACGAGTTCTGACAGCTTCAGTTCAGATGAGAGGGTGTTCCAGAAAGGGCAGAGAAACAGAAGGTGTTATTTACTATTTCAGTTTGAATACGAGGAACAGAATTATGAAAAAAAAAAAGTATTTTGATCATAGGACAATGGCTTTAAGTTCTCTAAAGAAAAGTACATAAATAGATAGGAACCAAGCCGATAAGAGCGTGAGGCGTCTAAAACCAATGATGAACCTCAAAGCACCATGGTACACAGGAGTCACTGTAGACAGCTGGCTGAAGCACGCATGAAGACATCATCACCATCATCATCATCATCATCTAGTTACACCTGAACACATCATCACCATCCTCATCTAGTAACACCTGAACACATCATCACCATCATCTAGTTACACCTGAACACATCATCATCATCATCTAGTAACACCTGAACACATCATCACCATCATCTAGTTACACCTGAACACATCATCACCATCATCTTCTAGTAACACCTGAACACATCATCACCATCATCTTCTAGTAACACCTGAACACATCATCACCATCATCTAGTTACACCTGAATACATCATCACCATCATCTAGTTACACCTGAACACATCATCACCATCATCTTCTAGTAACACCTGAACACATCATCCCCATCATCTTCTAGTAACACCTGAACACATCATCACCATCATCTAGTTACACCTGAACACATCATCACCATCATCTAGTTACACCTGAACACATCATCACCATCATCTTCTAGCAACACCTGAACACATCATCCCCATCATCTTCTAGTAACACCTGAATACATCATCACCATCATCTTCTAGTAACACCTGAACACATCATCACCATCATCTTCTAGTAACACCTGAACACATCATCACCATCATCTAGTTACACCTGAACACATCATCACCATCATCATCTAGTAACACCTGAACACATCATCACCATCATCTAGTTACACCTGAACACATCATCACCATCATCATCTAGTAACACCTGAACACATCATCACCATCATCATCTAGTAACACCTGAACACATCATCACCATCATCTAGTTACACCTGAACACATCATCACCATCATCTAGTTACACCTGAACACATCATCACCATCATCTAGTTACACCTGAACACATCATCACCATCATCTTCTAGTAACACCTGAACACATCATCGCCATCATCTTCTAGTAACACCTGAACACATCATCACCATCATCTTCTAGTAACACCTGAACACATCATCACCATCATCTTCTAGTAACACCTGAACACATCATCACCATCATCTACCTGAACACATCATCACCATCATCATCTAGTTACACCTGAACACATCATCACCATCATCATCTAGTAACACCTGAACACATCATCACCATCATCTTCTAGTAACACCTGAACACATCATCACATCATCTTCTAGTAACACCTGAATACATCATTGCCATCATCTTCTAGTAACACCTGAACACATCATCACCATCATCTTCTAGTAACACCTGAACACATCATCACCATCATCTTCTAGTAACACCTGAACACATCATCACCATCATCTTCTAGTAACACCTGAATACATCATCGCCATCATCTAGTAACACCTGAACACATCATCACCATCATCTTCTAGTAACACCTGAACACATCATCACCATCATCTTCTAGTAACACCTGAACACATCATCACCATCATCTTCTAGTAACACCTGAACACATCATCACCATCATCTTCTAGTAACACCTGAACACATCATCACCATCATCTAGTTACACCTGAACACATCATCACCATCATCTTCTAGTAACACCTGAACACATCATCACCATCATCTAGTAACACCTGAACACATCATCACCATCATCTACTTACACCTGAACACATCATCTAGTTACACCTGAACACATCATCACCATCATCTTCTAGTAACACCTGAACACATCATCACCATCATCTACCTGAACACATCATCACCATCATCATCTAGTTACACCTGAACACATCATCACCATCATCATCTAGTAACACCTGAACACATCATCACCATCATCTTCTAGTAACACCTGAACACATCATCACCATCATCTAGTAACACCTGAACACATCATCACCATCATCTAGTTACACCTGAACACATCATCACCATTATCTAATTACACCTGAACACATCATCACCATCATCTTCTAGTAACACCTGAACACATCATCGCCATCATCTTCTAGTAACACCTGAACACATCATCACCATCATCTTCTAGTAACACCTGAACACATCATCACCATCATCTTCTAGTAACACCTGAACACATCATCACCATCATCTACCTGAACACATCATCACCATCATCATCTAGTTACACCTGAACACATCATCACCATCATCATCTAGTAACACCTGAACACATCATCACCATCATCTTCTAGTAACACCTGAACACATCATCACCATCATCTAGTTACACCTGAACACATCATCACCATCATCTAGTAACACCTGAACACATCATCACCATCATCTTCTAGTAACACCTGAACACATCATCACCATCATCTTCTAGTAACACCTGAACACATCATCACCATCATCTTGTAGTAACACCTGAACACATCATCACCATCATCTTCTAGTAACACCTGAACACATCATCACCATCATCTAGTTACACCTGAACACATCATCACCATCATCTTCTAGTTACACCTGAACACATCATCACCATCATCTTCTAGTAACACCTGAACACATCATCACCATCATCTAGTTACACCTGAACACATCATCACCATCATCTTCTAGTAACACCTGAACGCATCATCACCCTCATCTAGTTACATCTGAACACATCATCGCCATTATCATCAAGTAACACCTGAACACATCATCACCATTATCATCAAGTAACACCTGAACACATCATCACCATTATCATCAAGTAACACCTGAACACATCATCACCATCATCTAGTTACACCTGAACACATCATCACCATCATCTAGTAACACCTGAATACATCATCACCATCATCTTCTAGTAACACCTGAACACATCATCACCATCATCTAGTTACACCTGAACACATCATCACCATCATCTTCTAGTAACACCTGAACGCATCATCACCATCATCTTCTAGTAACACCTGAACACATCATCACCTTCATCTTCTAGTAACACCTGAACACATCATCACCATCATCTAGTTACACCTGAACACATCATCACCATTATCATCAAGTAACACCTGAACACATCCTCACCATCATCTAGTTACACCTGAACACATCATCACCATTATCTAGTTACACCTGAACACATCATCACCATCATCTAGTTACACCTGAACACATCATCACCATTATCATCAAGTAACACCTGAACACATCATCACCATTATCATCAAGTAACACCTGAACACATCATCACCATTATCATCAAGTAACACCTGAACACATCATCACCATTATCTAGTTACACCTGAACACATCATCACCATTATCATCAAGTAACACCTGAACACATCATCACCATTATCATCAAGTAACACCTGAACACATCATCACCATTATCTAGTTACATCTGAACACATCATCACCATTATCTAGTTACACCTGAACACATCATCACCATTATCTAGTTACACCTGAACACATCACCACCACCATCATCAAGTAACACCTGAACACATCATCACCATCATCTAGTAACACCTGAACACATCATCATCATCACCTGAACACATCATCACCATCATCTAGTTACACCTGAACACATCATCACCATCATCTAGTTACACCTGAACACATCATCACCATTATCTAATTACACCTGAACACATCATCACCATTATCTAGTTACACCTGAACACATCATCTAGTTACACCTGAACACATCATCACCATTATCTAGTTACACCTGAACACGTCATCACCATTATCTAGTTACACCTGAACACATCATCACCATTATCTAGTTACACCTGAACACATCATCACCATTATCTAGTTACACCTGAACACATCATCACCATCATCATCATCATCATCATCATCATCATCATCATCATCACCATCATCATCACCATCATCATCATCATCATCACCATCATCACCATCATCATCATCATCATCACCATCATCATCATCATCATCATCATCATCATCACCATCATCATCACCATCATCACCATCATCATCATCACCATCATCATCATCATCATCATCATCATCATCATCATCATCATCATCAGGTCATTCAAAAATTAGGTGATATTAGAAGCTTCTGAGCTCTGTTGGAGAAACATGACTTGCTTCTGTAACAGAAGCTGAGCTCTGTCCTTAATTTAGAGATTAGTGTTTTTAACATGAGTTTTGAAAGCTCCTATCAATAATTAATCCCAGCTGGTGACGCTCCAGAGTTTTACTGTCAGGAGATCTGATTAAGGGGTTGCTCTCCATGGGAATGGCTGAGGTTGATAACTGTATTGCTTTATAATTTTCAGCATTTAAGACCAGTTTATGTAGGTGAGTGTAAGCAGCAATCCTTTAGAAGAAATCACAGCACCTGTTTATACCTGTTCAAGCAGCAACAGAATAGACAGGATGCATGAAAATATTCAGTTCAATGATATATGAGGAACCAGCACTAACCATTTTTCCATAATGATAGAGTTTTTGCTTGGAATTTGACTTTTTGCCTCAGTGTGTGCCTCGTGTTGTTCTTCAGAGTACTGCAGCTTCTTTTGTTTTTAGAGAGGGGCACATCATTCTTATGTTTAATAAAGCCTTATCATTTACTTGCCATTGCGGTAAAATGAAGCCTTAATTACTGGCTTTAATTGATGTTGTTTTACCACCTCAGACAATTCCTCAGAGCTCTTTCCGCTTCACTGTAAAGGCTCCTCTGCTGTTGTTTGCACTATATTTCTGCCCCTATTGATTGCTATTATGGTAAATCCAATGGCCACAATGGAACTCTGTCAGCAGATGCAGGTTAATTATGTCAGGGTCAACCACTTTGGAATTGTCAATGACCTGGCTTTCTGTCTTTATGTGCTGCACTAAAGTGTGAATAGAAATGATTGGAGCTCCTTTTTTGTCAAATAAGGTTTTTTTCTTTTTGTATTTTTAAAGTTTTAAACAAGTAAGGAATAATCTGACTAATGCATCGTTTTATATTGTTAAATAAATGTTTTGTCATTTTTCTACATAGTTTACTTAAACAGTAAACATATAAAATAAATTATATTTTTACATTCCAGCAGATAAATTTTCTACATTTTAAACTTTTTTCTTGAATGTTATATTTGGTGCCTTGCACATAGCTGTAAGACAGTTGACTGACTTGAGATAAATTAGCCTTATAAGAAGATGCAGAAGCTTATTGATGAGAGGAACCAAAGTTAGTGGAATTGATTTTGGATATTGTGTTTGTTTTCTGCAGGGACTCCAGTGAATCGGATTCCTATCATGGCGAAGCAGGTGTTAGATCTCTACATTCTCTACAAGCTTGTCACAGAAAAAGGTGGCTTAGTAGAAGTCATCAATAAAAAGATATGGCGTGAGATTACCAAAGGCCTCAACCTCCCTACCTCTATCACCAGTGCAGCGTTCACTCTCCGAACACAGTGAGTACAATCCTCATCCACCCCTTTCTGTACCAGCTTAAATAAATGATGCCTATAATTTTTCTGAATTTATTTTTTGCTACTTTTACTGCATAATGTTTTAACCATTCTTTTCTTATGTATAAAACATTCAATGCTTTTTAACCTGTCAACCCTTCAATTTTCAGGTTCTTTGCACAAAACCATCATTGAAAAATAACCTCATATTCGACCATTTCTTAAAGTCACAGTGCTGCTGATTTGTCTGGTACTATTACTAGCACAGTCTAGGATTTGGAACTGATTAACAACACTATTGAATGCATTGTTATTTTTGCACTGGGAAAGCAAAATAAAGAAGTCATCCTACCCTCTAGTTCACACTGTGAGTATTGCCCGTCAAAGACAAAGTCATGAGAACATCGTAGGAATCTCTGATCGTGGGTTAAATCAGTGTTCTGTGGTTGTTAAGTGTGACTTTGTCACCAATGCAAGATGTTTCAGTCTCCTGACCAAAAACTAGCTGCGACTAATGAACCAGTAGGAGCCCATCCTGAGAGTGAGTTGAGCCCAAATAGTTCAAATCAGAGAGCACACTGAGCCAAACATGGAATAACAAAGAAGTGGAATTAATCGAACTCTAAAAACAGTTTTGTTTTGATCAGCTCTTGTTTAGCATCCATTGTCATTATGTCACATATTTGTTGCGCAACTCTGCAGCTATGCAATATGGTTGCACGGTGTGTCAGGTATGAGTCCTTTACGATGGCCAGGAATCACAGTGTGACTTAGCCTCAAAGAAAGAGGAGTCAGACACTGACTGGTTCTCCAACTCCATGTGTTGGATATTGCGTGGAGGAAGTTCCTTCTTCAAGTGCAGATTTTTTCTCCCTGTCACTGCAGTCATAGCACATCAAATAGTCACAGCTTCACATTGCTTGAAGCAGTGAATATGACATTTTTTTCCATGTTGTCAGATAAAAATCAAAGATTCTAGACTATAGGCTTACTTAGCATTAGTACTGACTGCACCTGCATGAACTCCAGGACAGTGTAAACAGCAGGGTTAGTTTATTTCAACACGTGCATCCAAAACACGTTTGTCTGAGAAGTTCAAAATCTTCACAGCAACCTGGAGGGCTGATACATACACGTTAATCTCATTTTTAATCTTTAACTTTACTGTTTATGCATGTGGGCTTCTGTTGTAGTGGGAAGGGTGGTGAGGTGACTTGAGTTGCAGAGGCAAGACCTGAAAATGGAACCTATGAGAGCTGTTGGTTCTATTAATGGAAAATTAGCATTTCAAAAACGCCCCGACGTCACCATGGATAAAAAAGAGTGTTCTGCCTTCTTCTGAAGCAGCTCAAGTTTATCCAACCAACATCAACACAAAGCACAGTTAGTGCAACCACAGCTAACGCTAGCAGCAAAGACGTTAGCAATGTAGCGAGTCATAGCAAAGCTCCTCACTAAAGTAAACTGGAGGAGAACACCCTGATGATCAGGTCAGCGACCGACAGCCTGATGGATGTTCCTACTGAGTGGATAGAGATGAACTACAGGCTGATAAACATGGAGGAAGATGAGGGGTTAACAGAGCTGCTACAAACTGAGTCCAATGACCAAAGTAAAGGTTTCAGGCAGCACTAGGACTGAATCTGTTCAGGTCTGTTAAACACAATAAATGACTTTATGAAGACACTTTTTGTTGTTATCTATCAATCTGTTTGTCTGACACAATCATTTAATGAATATACATGTGGGTCGGCGTGTAGCTCAGTTGGTAGAGTGGCCGGTCTGATCCCAGCTCCGGCTGGCTTACATTGTCGTTGTGTCCTTGAGCAAGACACTTCACCAACCTTGCTTACTGGTGGTGGTCAGAGAGACTTGGAGGGCACCGGTGCATGGCATGTCAATGCGCCCCAGGGCAGCTGAGGCTACATGTCATTTATCACCACCAGTGTGTGAATGTGAGTGTGAATGGGTGAATGACTGTTGTGTTGCACAGCGCTTTGGGGAGTGTAGAACACTCTAGAAAGCGCTCTATAAATACAGGGCATTAACCATTTACATGAAAATACCTCAAGATGAGGGCTTTCCTCAGCTATTTTTAGGCAAATTTACTAATTAGATTAAATTAATTAATTGCAGATTTAATTAATATCTCAATTTTTATTTTCTCATGACAGCACTACTTAAAATTACAATTAAATTCTTTGTAGCTTCTTTAACTGATCTTTAACTGATACAGGCCCACATAGCAGAAGCTTTTTCTTTCATAGACATTTTGAATTTTTAATCAATATTAAGAATCAGTGATGACAAAGTAGATCAACCAATAGAAAACCTATGTTCTTCTTTGCAGGTATATGAAGTACCTCTACCCATATGAATGTGAAAAACGTGGACTGAGTTCCCCTGATGAGCTTCAAGCAGCAATCGATAGCAACCGTCGTGAAGGCAGGAGGCAAAACTATGGCTCAGTCATATTCAGCTACTCTCCCTCAGGCCTTTCCTCCCCAAAGATGCAGTCTCACTTACAGATACCAACTCACAACAGTGGCTCTTTCTCCCAGACACCTGTGGTCAAGAAAGGTATGATGCAAATAAAAATTTACTCTGTATGTTGTGACGTATAACTTGTGAATATTAAACGTTGTTACTTGTGAAATTATAACCCAAGTTTCTGTAACTATGTGGCATGTAGCTCAGGTAGAGCGGCCGTCTTACGTGAAGATACTCAGGCTGGTCACTTGTTGGAAAATTCAATTGTGAATTTTATAATAAAGGAAAGATACATTTGATTAAGTCTCAAATCAATTCATCATCTGACTTTGTGTCTAACACCTGGTAAAACAAATCAAATTAATAAAACGTCTAAATGTGGATTGGAAAGTAATGTGAAAATAAAATACAAACATAATGCAGAAAAAGTAAAAATAAAGATGAAAAATTAAAAGGAATAAAAATCTTAATGAAAACTGTTTTCCACCAATGCTTGTGTCCCTTCTCTGAATTTTCATCAAGTGGGACATTCTGACTAGAGAGCCTTTACGGAGGGAGTTCCTTGATGTTCAAAGAAAATTTTTCTCACATTGTTTCGCTCTGAAACTTGTTCTCAGAATCAGGTTCATGGTCACGTTCACAAAAACATACAAACATGGAATCTGTTTTGATGAGTTGGTGCAGAAGGGGTCATACATTATAACCTATACAAGAAGGAAACCAAACATGAACCCTGGTCCCTACGATCACCTCTTAACACACATTTACATTATAAACAGAGCAGAAGTTGACTGGGGACAGATGCATATTTTGTGAGTTTTATTTTATTTTGAGTGAGAGGGTTTTCTGGTGTATATTTAATGTTTAGTGAGTTTTTAAGCTTCTTATGATGGGAGATTCTGGTTCTGACAGATTGTTGCCTGCAGTTAGAGGGGAGGAACTCTAAGAGTTTATTTCCAGAGTGGGAGGAGTCAGCAGCAATATTCTTGGCCTGTCATGAAGAGAGGGCAGCTTCTCAGCAGATCTGATGATTGGCTGCAGCCTCCCTTTGTCTCTGGCTGAGGCACTAGCAGACCAGACTGTGATGGATGTAGTGAGGATGGATTCAGTGATGGATATCTAGAACTGTACACCCTTGGTAGGCTGAGCTTCTTCAGCTGTCACATGAAAGACATCCTCTGCTGTGCCTCAAGGAGCTGATGTTTAGCTCCCACTTTAGGTCGTGAGAGATGATGGTTCCCTGGAGGCAGAAGGATGTGACAGTTTCCACAGGGGAACTATCCATGATGATGGGGGTCAGTGGGGCAGGATGCTTCCTGATGTCCACAATCATCTGTTTTGACAGCATTGATTTCCAGATTATTGTCTCTGCCTCATCCTTCTTGTTAAAGTACATTTTTTTCTCTCAACAACTTCATTCATCCAGTGTCATTTTAATTATGACATAATTAGACATTTTATAGAATACATTTTTTAAAACTTCCTGCAGTGGACTCTGAGTACACGGTACCCTTAACCACCAGTCCGAGGCTCCTGTGGTGGAGTAAACATGTCTGTAGTGTTAATAAATGACACTTTTGGAAGTATTTAATGTATTCACTCTCACTGCATGTGATTTTAAAGAGTTGCACAGTTGGTTTTCACAGTTCAACCCCTCCACAATAAGAGGATGCTCTGAAGTGGAGACTGAGTTCACATGATTGACAGCAAAAAGAGTTCACCCAAATACTGTTCCACAACTCCACGCGCTAACATTCTCGTCTCGACTAAAACTCAGTCTCATTTTAGTCATCAAAGAGCCACGTTTAGCTCATTAGTGTCTCATTGTCTTGAAAAGAGTTGTGTTAACGCTATATTTTTGTTATAGTTGTAGTCTACAAAAACAACACTGTTTTGCACTGGTAAATGGTATTTTTAAGACCCTACAACTACAAAAGTCTTCCAAGGCCATATAACAACAAAGCAATTATGCCAAATCAAATAAATTATACACATTCCAGTTCAACATATGTATTCTAAAATCAGAGCCAGTACAGTATAAAATACCAATTAGTAAAAAGTTGTTTATTCAAGGACATGAATCCAATCTTCAACACAATTGGCCATTTTGATCATGTACAGGATGAAAATGGAGAGCATTTCGGACTGGAAACCGAGACCGAAAAACAAACAGTTAAATGGCAGCAATAAATGCAAATATCCCATCATAACATCCATCCATCCATCTTCTGAAACCACTTGACTTAATCCTCCACAGAGGGTCGCGGGGGAGCTGATGCCTATCTCCAGCGGTCAAGAGGCGAGAGGCGGGGGACACCCTGGACGGGTCGCCAGTCCATCACAGCCCATCATAACATGGAGAATAAATAGTCAAGACAGCAGAACGAGATTGGATGTGCATTTGTTGCTAAACTATTACACCTAAATATAGACCTAAACAATATCCACTAAACATGGTTGTTGCCTAATCTAAATAACTTGTTTTTAACAAGTTATAATATTTTAATTTGTGTTTATCTCTCCAGAGGACCCCAGGATGGCCAGATGCCTACCCAGCAAGATGGCCCTTCCTCTGTCACCCACCAGCCACCATGAGGCAGCCTTGGCTGTCCAGGCAGCAGTGACTCAGTCGGCAGCTCTGGAGCAAATCAGAGAAAAACTCAAAAGCAGTGAACCACCACAAAAGTTGATGATAGTTGCAGAGGAGCAGCAGAGGATCATGGAGCACACCCTGCAGCAGAACCTGATAACAATGGCCACCCAGCTACCTCTTAATATAAAACTCAACAACAGAGGTGAGGCACTTTAGCCAAGGCATTTTTTTAACATAGCAGTTCTTTAGTACTGAGGGTCTGCTAGGAACGCCTGGCAAAGGAACCTGTCAAGATGGTCTTCAACTCCCACCTCCGGCAGAGCTTTGACTGTGCCGCAGGGGGGGGGGCATTGAGTCTGAATGGGCCTTGTTGCGCTCTGCGATTGTTGAGGTGGCTGTTGCTAGCTGTGGCCGGTGCCAGTCGTGGCGGTAACCCCAGGACACCAGGAGGTTTGGGGAGCTGTCAGGCTGAAGAAGGAGGCCTACAGGGCATGGTTGGTCTGTGGGTCTCCCGAGGCAGCAGACAGGTACCAGATCACCAAGCGGGGTGCAGCAGTGGCAGTTTCTGAGGCAAAATCTTGGGCGTGGGAAGAGTTCGGCGAGGCCATGAAAAAAGACTATTGATCAGCTCCAAAAAGGTTCTGGCAAACTGTCCAGCGTCTCAGGGGAGGAAGGCGGCAACTTGCTCACACTGTTTACAGTGGGGACGGGGAGCTGCTGACATCAACTGGGGCTATAGTTGGGCGGTGGAAGGAATATTTTGAGGAGCTCCTCAATCCCACCGACACGCATTCCAAGGAGGAACCAGAGCTGGGAGACCTGGGGATGGACTGTCCAATCTCTAGGGCAGAAGTCACTGAGGTAGTCAAACAACTACACAGTGGCGGAGCCCCAGGAGTGGATGAGATCCACCATGGGTATCTCATGGCTTTGGATGTTGTAGGACTGTCTTGGTTGACAGGTCTCTGAAACATTGCGTGGTCATCAAGGGCAGTTCCTGTGAAGTGACAGTGGTCTCCATTTATAAGAAGGGGGACCAGAGGGTGTGTTCCAACTATAGGGGGGATCACACTCCTCAGCCTCCCTGGAAAGGTTTACTGCAGGGTCCTGGAGAGGAGGGTCTGGTCGATAGTTGAATCTCAGATAGAGGAGGATCAATGTGGTTTTCGTCCTGGTCGTGGAACTGTGGACCAGCTCTTTACCCTCGCTAGGGTGATGGAGGGGTCATGGAAGTTTGCCCAACCAATCCACATGTGTTTTGTGATTTGGAGAAGGCTTATGACCGTGTCCCCAGGGGCACACTATGGGGGGTGCTCCAGGAGTATGGGGTGGATGGTCTTTTGTTAAGGGCCATTCAGTCCCTGTACCAGAGGAGTGTGAGTTTGGTCCACATAGTCCACATAAGTCGGACCCGTTCCCTGTGAGGGTTGGACTCCACCAGGGCTGCCCTTTGTCACCAGTTCTGTTCATAACCTTTATGGACAGGATTTAGGCACAGCTGTGGTGTGGAGGGTGTCGAGTTTGGTGGCAGGAGAATCACGTCTCTGCTTTTTGCAGATGATGTGATCCTCCTAGCTTCATCGAGCTCTGACCTTCATCTCTTGCTGGGGAGGTTCGCAGCCGAGTGTGAAGCAGCTGGAATGAGGATCAGCACCTCCAAATCTGGACCTTGTTTGTAGGCCTTTCCTTGATCAGAGACAAACAAGAACTGCCAGTGACAAAAGGAAGGGAAGACAAGGCAATTCAGGTTAAGCTTCCCCTTGAACCTCCTGTTTATGAGTGAGTGAAGGATGGATCAGTAGACCATCAGGAGGATTGGGGCAGTGATTTAAAGCGGCTCTCTGGAGCATTTTTCTCTGTATCAAAGTTTTCTAAATGTTTTAAATGATATTTCAGGTCTAAACTATGATCTATGGGTTGAGTTCCACAACATCTGTCATTCTGATGAAGACCCTCCTTCCTCCTAGAGACCCCTTTCCATTATTTCTTGCCGCCGACATTTTTCAGCCAATGAAATTCAAATGTCTGCATTCTCTCAACATGCACGTGCATCGAACAAACCTGTACCAGTAGGGGGCGCTGTCGTACAGGACGCTCCTTGTGTTTCTCTGCCGTCTCAGCCGTTCACTGAGGACTCACGGCTCATTTCTACTAAAAACCTACCCATTCTCCAGCTAAAGATGGATTTATTTTTATTTTTAAACCTTTCACCTCACAGAATGGCAAGGCTTGACAGGATTATGCGTTTATTTTGGTCAGAAAGTTCATCCAGGGCCGAGTCAAGTTCAGCTTCAGAGTCCAGCAGCAGCTCGGTGCTAACAGAGCTAATATCAGAAGCAGCAGGGACAGAGAGGGCTCATCAGACCCTCGTAGTGTTGTTGGAATAAGAGTTGTGAACTGTGAGTGATTAAACCCTACACACTGAGCTGTACAGTTCATGTCCGAAGTATATGCGCCGCGTGCACGCGCGCACACGCGACCGGACGCGCGTGTCGAGATGTTTTGAGGAGGAGCCTTTGGACGCTAGATTCAAAAACTGCTCTCTTGATGAAATCCTCCAGAGTGCTGCTTTAAGTAAAGCAAGAGCTAAGCTAGAAAGTGAGGTTCTTGATTTACCAAATGATCTAAATTTCCAACCCTCATATATGGTATGGGGTAATGAGTAATATAACACCTTTTCTATAAAGAACCTTACACAGCAGACAAGGTTGATCAAAAGGGCTGTAAAATATGCAAATACTTAGCTGGTGGCATCTCAAATAGAGTTGAAAGCCAGGGAATAAAAATGTGTTTTTAACAGGCTTTATTACCTGCCTGTGATAGACTTTCTGACAAGAAATAGAGCATTCCAGAGCTTTGGATCTTCCACTGCAAAAACTCTAAAGAAATCTCTTCTAGATTTATAGGGAGCCTTTAAAACTGTTGAAAGTATCTGCTCTACTGAACGCAGTGGATGTGATGGTGAATATAGATGCAGCAGTTCAAAATGATATGACAAAGCTCAGATTTTAAGAGATTTAAAAACAAAAACTTTTAAAATGGATTTTAAAGTATAATGGAAGCCGATAGGAAGGCTAAACCTGGGTTGATGTGCTCTTGCCTGTTTGTGCTACTTAAAAATATTGTGGTTGAATTTAGGATCAGCTGTAGGTGATTGATGGAGGTCTGACTGGTTCAAAGTAGAAGTGAGTTAAGCCTGTTTCCTACCAGAAACACACACGCATGCGATGCAGTTGGCATTACTGAAGCGAAGCACCGGTGAGTGCTGCTTGCCCGGACGCGCTCTCATTAACGAAAATTGTTTCTATTTAAACTTAGCATTATCTAGTTCCTGATATCAAAAAAACAATATGAGAGAGGCTAGACGCAGCACCCATCAAAGAGTCTTATTGGGAAATAGACCTGACAGTCATCTGCATAAAGGTGAAATGGAATGTTGTGCTTCTGAAAAATAGCACTGAAGAGAAGAAGGTACATGGGAAAAAATGAGAGAACCAAGAACATAGCCATGTGGGACACCCCAGGGAATAGCAGCAGAAGTGGAAACAAAATCATTGATCAGATTCTGATCTGAAGAGTATAACTTAAAGTGGCTCTCTGGAGGATTTTCCTCTGTATCAAAGTTTTCTAAATGTTTTAAATGATATTTCAGGTCTAAACTATGATCTATGGGTTGCGTTCCACAACATCTGTCATTCTGATGAAGACCCTCCTTCCTCCTAGAGACCCCTTTCCATTATTTCTTGCCGCCGACATTTTTCAGCCAATTAAATTCAAATTTCTGCATTCTCTCAACATGCACGCGCATCGACCAAACCTGTACCAGTAGGGGGCGCTGTCGTACAGGACGCTCCGTGTGTTTCTCTGCCGTCTCAGTCGTTCACTGAGGACTCACGGCTCATTTCTACTAAAAACCTACCCATTCTCCAGCTAAAGATGGATTTATTTTTATTTTTAAACCTTTCATCTCACAGAATGGCAAGGCTTGACAGGATTATGCGTTTATTTTGGTCAGAAAGTTCATCCAGGGCCGAATCAAGTTCAGCTTCAGAGTCCAGCAGCAGCTCTCTGCTAACAGAGCTAATATCAGAAGCAGCAGGGACAGAGAGGGCTCTTCAGACCCTCAAAGTGTTGGAATAAGATTGTGAACTGTGAGTGATTAAACCCTACACACTGAGCTGTACAATTCATGCCCGCAACGTATATGCGCCGCGTGCACGCGCGCACACGCGACCGGACGCGCGTGTCGAGATGTTTTGAGGAGGAGCCTTTGGACGTTAGATTCAAAAACTGCTCTCTTGATGAAATCCTCCGGAGTGCTGCTTTAAACCACTGGAGAGCTGAGTCTGATGAGGTGATTAGACATAATGTGGAAAGGCACACACCTGTCTACATATGGTCCCACAGTGGACAGTGCATGCCAGAGCATAAAGTGAAAGGAATTGTCTGTAGACCTCAGAGACAGGACTGTCTCCAGGCACAAATCTGTGACGATTACAGAAACGTTTCTGCTGCTTTGAAGGTCCCAATGAGCTCAGTGGCCTCCATCATCTGTAAGTGGAAGAAATTCTAAACCACCAGGACTCTTTCTAGAGCAGCTGGTCATCTAAACTGAGAAACTGAAGGGCCTTAGTCAGGGAGGTGATCAAGACCCTGATGGGTCCTCTGTCAGAGCTCCAGCGTTCCTCTGTGGAGAGAGGAGAACCTTCCAGAAGGACAACCATCTCTGCAGCAATCCACCAATTAGGCCTGTATGGTAGAGAGTTGAGACTGAAGACACTCCTTAGTAAAAGGAACATGGCAGCCCACCTGGAGTTGACCAAAAGACACCTGAAGGACTCTCAGACCATGAGAAATAAAACTCTTTGGTCTGATGAGACAAAGACTGAACTCTTTGGTGTGAATGCCAGGTGTCACGTTTGGAGGAAACCAGGCAGCGCTCATCACCAGGACAACAGCATCCCTACAGTGAAGCATGGTGGAGGCAGCATCAGGCTGTGGGGATGTTTTTCAGCAGCAGGAACTGGGGGACTAGTCAGAACCAGACCTAGATAAGCAGATAAGTCAACACAATAAAGACCCATTCTTCTATTTCTCACACACTATAATGCATACAAAATATCAGTGATTGTGAGAGCGTAATCTAAATGATTTTTAACTGGTCTTGCAGATTTTCTTGGACTACTTGGTGTAGTGGTTTTAGAAAATCATGCGTTTTCACCAGTTTTGAGTTTTTAGTTTCAGAGAATGTTTTGTTTGGGGGGCTTTAGTTTAAATAAGGAAGATCCCTCACCTTCTTCTGCTTATCTGGGTCTGGATCATGGGGGCAGCATCCCAAGTAGGGAATCCCAGACCGCCCTTTCCCCGGCCACCTCCACCAGCTTCTCCGGCAGGACCCCATGGCGTTCCCAGGCCAGATTGGAGATGTACTTTCTCTATAACATGTCCTGGGTCAACCCGGGAGCCTCCTGCCAGCAGGACATGCCCGAAACACCTCCCCAGGAAGGTGTCCAGGAGGCATCCTTACAAGATGCCCGAACCACCTCAACTGGCTCCTCTTGATATGGAGGAGCAGTGGTTTTACTCCAAGCCTCTCCCGAATATCCTCACCCTATCTCTACGGCCACCCTGCGGAGGAAACTCATTTCAGCCGCTTGTATCCGCAATCTCGTTCTTTTGGTCTTTACCCAAAAGTGAAGACCATGAGTGAAGACTGGAACGTAGATCTACCGGTAAATGGAGAGCCTTGCTTTCTGGCTCAGTTCCCTCTTCACCACAACAGGTCGGTTCAGCATCCGTATTACGGCAGATGCTGCCTCAATCCACCTGTCAATCTCCTGCTTCCTCCTTCCCTCACTCCTGAACAAGACCCCAAGGTACTTAAAGGAGTGGTTTTCTGGGTTATTTTATAGTCTTGCATTGTTCTCTAGTGTAATTCAATGCTATCTGTGTAATTTTTATAAAGAAAGAAGCTTTTAAGCATATAATATAAGCTTTAGAAGTTTCCCATCTGACACCTGAATTTGAAACAGCAGGATTCTCATTAGTATTCATGATATGCACAGCACTCGCTTCTGATTGGATGACCAAAACGTCACTACTCCGCCCCCTTATTCAGAACTCTGTCACACCAAAATGTCCCGATACTTTGGAAAGTGAAAGAGTGAAAAAAATAAATACCCAGGTAACAAGTAGCTACTAGACTTTACTGAAGATTAGCTTTGAGAGAAAAAAACCCAACAGTTTCAACTTTGAGGGAGCCTGCTTCCTGCTATCACTCATTTCCTCATCTTTCCTCCTCTTTTTCTCCTCTCCCCTCGAAGCAGGGGGGGGAGGGGGGGGTCGCACTGCCTGGCACTGACCGCACGGCTCAAACACACACACACACACAGAGAGAGGGGGAGGGAAAAAACAGAGAGAGAGTCGTCACCGGCGGCAGCCAGCTATATCGAAGAGTTGGCCACACTGCGTCTGCGTTCCGCCATGTTGAATTTTCAACAAAAACAAAAGCTAGCAGCTGGACGGACCGAAAGGCATTACCATCTCAGCGAATACACGTTGTGAGTCTTGTGACGTCAAAAATTGCAGAAATGCTCTCCCGCATTTTTAAGATTCTTTTCTCAGAGATTCTGTTTTTTCTTAATAACCAGGGAACAGAGAGTTTTCATGTTTGGCCTACATGACAGGCTCAGGGGGACCTATTAGAAACTATGAAGACCTGAAAAACATGGATTCTGAATAAACCACCCCTTTAAACTCCTCCACTTGAGGGAGGACCTCTCTCCCGACCCAGAGTTAGCAAGCCACCCTTTTCCTTGGTTGACACACTTGTGCTGCATAGCTTGAAAGGAACAATACCTTTGATTGACAGACCAGGTTGGTTGCCTTTTATTTACAAAAAGGGTGACCAGACAGTGTTATAAGTACAGGGAGATCACACTCCTCAGCCTCCCTGAGGAGGGCACTATATTAAAGAGGGATCCAGGTGGTATCTGATTCAGCACCTTTAATTATGAGATCATGGTCCTCAACCAGAAAATGGTGGATTGCCAACTCTGGGTTGAAAGGTTAAGAAGTCAAAGTATCTCAGGGTCTGCTTGTTCATGGGGGGATGAAGAATAGAGCAGGAGATTGAGGCAGAAAGGGAGAGCATCTGCAGTGATGTGGAAGCCTTACTTATCTGTTGTAGTGAAGAAAAAGCTAAAGTCAAAAGGCAATGCTGTCGATTTACTGATCAATATACATTCCAACACCAATGGTCATGAGCTTTGGGTAGTAACTGAAAGAGTGAGATCACAAATACATGTAGCTGAAATTAGCTTTCTCTGCAGAGTGGCTGGTCTGACTCTCAGGAAAAGGGCAAGGAGTTCAGCTGTTTAAAAGGGAATCAGAGTAGTCACTGCTGCTCTGGATTCATAGAAGCCAGTTGAGGTGGTATGGGCACCTGATGAGGATGCCTTCCAGATGGGAGATGTTTCAGACGTGTCCCATCAGGAGAAGACCTCGGGTCAGACCCAGGATTCAATGGAGAGATTATACATAGATCTCTGATCAAGGCCTGGGGAATGGGGATGCCTTAGATCTCTCTAGATGAGCTGGAGGAGACGGATCTGTGGAGATCCCTGTTTAAGCTTTTGCTCCTATAAGCAGCTGGAGATGGATGGACAAGTGGTTGGATGGCTGGAATTAGACTGAGCTACTGGTCATCTTCTACCACATGATCCAGTCTGTCCTGTGCACATTCATCACTGTGTGGTTTGGCACAGCCAGAAAACAGGACAAGTCCAGACTACAACAAACAATCAGGTCAGCAGAGAGGATCAGGCTGACCTTCCCTCCATCCAGTACCTGTACAGGTCTAGGATCAGGAAAAAGGCAGCCAACATCTCTGCCCTATATATGTGTGTGTGCGTGTGTGCGTGCGTGCATGCGCGCGCGCGCGTGTGTGTGTGTGTGTGTGTAAGTATACAGTAAGCTAACTGCGCTTTAAAAGTTCAGTCCTGATGTTGTATCACACTGATACTTTGTTTTTTGTGTTAATGTTTAAATGTATTATTTGCATACTTTTTTATCCTTGAACGTGAGGACATTTTGGTATAAAGTTCTAGACAGCATATTTAATTGTTTTAGATAATTTCAATAATATTATACATACATTTGCATAAATTAAGTATATTTGTCTCCTCCTTTGCTTATAAGAACATTATAGGTCTCTGGGTCTGTGCTGGATCTGCCCTGGTGTGGCTGGGGGTGGGGGGGTGGGGTCCTGCGGTGGTCTTCCTTGGATCCCCATGCTCTGGATGGCCTCTGGATGTCTGAGGCTTGGGTCTTCTTCATGCCTTCCATGAGTCTTGGAGGGCAAATCTGTGGCTCCTCGCACCTACAATTGGATACTCCTATGGAGAAACCTTATATACACAAGCGCACATACACACACACACACACACACACACACACACACACACACACACACACAGGTGCTCACAAAAGTATGGACTCAGGTGTTCTCAGACACTTTAACTTGGGCTGTGGTTGGCACTGAACCCACCTTGAATTAACTATTACAGTGTTGATTTCATTGACATTGTTTTTGTTGTGTTGTTTGTCGCTGTAGTATTGTTTTCTTTTGTTTGATTCCTCTTTCTTTCTGCAGGTCTAAAATCAGATTTCTCGTACCTCTTATATTATTTCTTTCAGTTAACTTTCTCCTCCATCTCTCTTCCTTTATCCTTCCTCCTCTAATTACATCTCTGTGTCCGTTGGGATCAAAATAAACAAAAAAGCAATTCCAACGATGTTTATTTTTTTCTTATGATATATATGAAGTGGAGCATTATAGCATTAGTGGTAACGCTCCACTTGTGATAGTGCGTCTGCAAAGCTTGTTTTTGACACTCAGACATCAATTTTGATTGCTTTACTGCCGAAGAGGACGCAGGGATAAAAAAAGAACATTAGAAACATGACAATTGTGATTAATCAAGATAAAAAATGTGTAATTAATTGACAGCCATAAATCTATATGTTTTAAATGTATTTTTATCTTTAATTCTGATATTTATAGTTACTGTCTGTCAATTTTCTTATTTGTGTTCACAACCTTGGTCAATAAATCAGACTCTGAGTCTGATGTCAGTAATTTGACTCTACAGAGATGTTTTAAAGAATAAGTTTTCCTGACCACAGCCAGAACCCTGCTTATCATGGGTAAAAATATCTGTCTGCAGCCAGCACAGCTAATGGCAAACCATAAGTCACATCTGACTTAATGATAGTTGCTAAAGAAGAATAAGGGGCCTACCTGCTCAAGTGTGATATCATTTCTGTTTGCATCACTGCCTCTCTGATATTAGTCATGATAGTTGGGTTTGAGCATGATGCAAAATGAGTGAGAATCTATCTGAGGTTAGTTCTCATTATTGTAATCAGTTTTCATGAATGCAATCTGTCATTTTAAAAAAAGTTTTGTTTCAGGCCATAGTTCTTCACCTGCATCCAGATGTAGACAGATACACATCTGGATCACATCATCTGACTGTGATGTCAGAGCTCAGTGGAAAGCAATGGTTTTATTTGTCAGTTGATTTTCTTGGTTAAGTAAATTCTGAACGAAAGAAAAAAGTCAAATGTGATTAACAGGTATGTTTAATATAACTGTGTTGTGATGAAGATGTTAACAGGAGTTAATGGCAGTAGGAACTTTTGACAGCTGCTTCTTTCTAAAACTCTTTCATAAAGCTTTCTTTATCCTGTCACTCTGTGAGTTATCAGCAGCACTTCTCCCGATTCCTCTGTTCCCTTTCTAAATGCTTATATTGAGTTTTTCTCTCTCTCCTTCTATACCTCCTCTCTTGACAGATGATAGACAAGAGGCCGCATTGAACCTGTCTACCAACGGCATTAGCAGCATCAACATGTCAATAGAAATAAATGGAGTTGTCTACACAGGTAAATAGAGGGGCCGTTGCTGGTGTAATTGCAGGCAGGAAATTCAATAAGTTATAGCAGCACCCTGGTGCTTAGTCCTCTCTGCATTTTGATGTCTTTGCTATAAAATCCATCATGATGAGGTGGCAGCCCAATAGAGTTTAAAAAGTTAAATATTTTAAAATTAGGCCTGTGGATTTGAGGTCGATGGGACTTGTTGTCTGTGTGCCTGGTGTGTGTGTGTGTGTGTGTGTGTGTGTGTGTGTGTGTGTGTGTGTGTGTGTGTGTGTGTGTGTGTGTGTGTGTGTGTGTGTGTGTGTGTGTGTGTGTGTGTGTGTGTGTAGGAACATGCATTCTGTATGTTAAATAACTGCCTATGTGCTTTCAGTGTCTGATAAAAATGTGTTCATGCTTTCTTTATGGGACCACAGTGTTAATGTGATCACCACTGTCCTGCACAAGGCTGGAACTCACTTTAATCTGTCCTCACGTTACATTTCCACCTGCTGAAATCTAACAAATAGTACTGAACATTTGATTAATACACACTATTTGTAAGGAGTTCTGTTTTCCTGATGTACTTAACACTTTTAGGCTGCTACTAATAGCAGCAGTGAGTATCATTGCAGAGAGGTAAAGTCCATCTAAAAACTGCACACTAAAATAGCTCAGATCTTCTGAAGTGCGGTTCTGTTGTGTACAGCTCTTTTAATTGCCTCAGTTTGGAGAAACAGAGATTAGTTCTGACCAGAGCAATAAGCTAACAGCTACTCTCAGTAAGCCAAGTTACAAAATGGATTTCTGCTGTAATAAAGCTTATCTGTAAGATGTCAACATGGTTCATGCAAATGTAATGTTATTAACCTTCACATCCATCCGTTTCTTTCACTTATCTATAGTCAGTTTGCTGCGGTTACAGGTTCAGTCCAGAAAAGCTTCTTCTGAACTCCCTTAAATTTCAAAGGACACTTTGCCTTCTCAGTGGAGGACATGGTGACTGGATTAGGAGACACTCAAAGGGCCTCTTCCACAACCAACAAAGTCCCAGGTTTGGAACCTGAACCTTACACAGCCTGGGACAAGCCCTGCCTTCCTTTTCACCTTGGCCTCTCTGAAGTGTTTGCTTCTGCAACCTCTAAAGCTGCAATCTTTCTAGCCATGCACTAGCTGCTTTAATGATCCTCTGGGACAACCAAATCCCAAACACCTCCTTCTTCAACTTAAAGACTTCCATCACAGGAGGTGTCCACCAAGCAGACCTCCAGTTGTCGCAGTGTAAGCTGCATGCCAACATGGCCCATTCGATGTACCAAGATGTGAAAAAACTCTCCCAGAGGTGTGAGTTGGAGATCTCTTGGGCAGGGGCCTCTGTCAAATGCTCCCAGTGAACCCACATTGTGTTTACCAGACCTGTCTGACACCCTCCCCTGCCACCAGATCCAACTCAGTTTGTTCTGCCAGATCGTTGAAGCTTCTGGTCAGATGAAGTGTGCTGCTGCCTGCACAACCACCATGCCTACCAAGAGATACCACTGCAGGCTGTGTCAAGTGGTGCTCGCTGCAGAACCAGAAAGGTGGAGCTGCACCAGAAGGCGGAGCTGCACCAGGTTCAGCCCCGCCCATTCAACCAGTCAGCCCTGCCCTGCTACACAGCCCCGCTGACTTGTTTTTTTTTTAACTTTATTGCAACCAGGGTCAGCCCTCCTCCGCTGTTTTTTTAAAATAACTTTATTGCAAAAGAGTGAATTTACAAGAAAATAACTGAATATCTGCCTGTTTCTCCTTGTTTCCAGGATAAAACATATCCTCAAAATTGATTAAATATCTCGGGGTTTCAATCATGTTTTTGTAACAGTATTAGTTTGTGAATGAGAAACTTGGAGCGTTAGCCGCTAATAGCGGTTGTTAGTTGCTATCAGCTAGCAGCTGGGCCAAAGCACCGGGGAAACCCTGAGCGCTTCGCGGACCCGCAGCACGTAGCTCTGCAGACCCAGCGTAGCATTAGCCGCTGATAGCAGCTGTTAGCGCTCTGTAGCTTAACCTGGCGGGGGCCCAAAGCACCGGGGAAACCCTGAGCGCTTCGCGGACCCGCAGCACAAAGCTGCGCCGGACCAGGAACACTGTACGAAGCTCCGCGGACACGCTCGCAGCATTACCCGACAACGAGGTGTTGCATCTCCGCCGGACTTTGTACTCTGGATCCGGTGGAGATGCAACACCTTGTTCTCGGATCTAACAGCCCAGTGTAATAGTCCAATCACACGGGAGGTGTGGGAGCTGACTCTGATGGAATGGCCAGGTCTGATTGGTTGAATGGGCAGGGCTGAACCTGGTGCAGCTCCGCCTTCTGGTGCAGCTCCACCTTTTTGGTTCTGCAGCGAGCAGCCTCGCGGCTGTGTTGGTGTGCCTCTGCCTTGTAATTTTCAGGTGATGATCAGCTGAAAGCTCTTCTCTTCACCTGGGCATCTAAGACAGGATAACAAAATACGATCACAAAATGGAGGGAAAAAGGAGGATGAGAAAATAATGAAAGGATTAATAAATAACCATCTAATGCTGAATGTATGGGAGACATATAAAATAGAATTAACAGGAACTGCTATGACATTTTGGGGTCTGAGTCATTTTGTAACAATAGTAATTCACTTTGTAACTAACCATTAGCTTTTCAAGCCAACAGAATCATCTCTGTTTCTCCAAACTGAAGTTGTTTAAGAAGCTACCTACAACAGATTAGATTAGTCACAGCACAGAAGAAGAAAAATAAGCTAACAGGTAGTTTATTCACTGAAATCAGGACAGAATGGTACGTGAAACTGACTTGGGGTTGTTGTTTGCTCTTCAGGGGTTCTTTTTGCCCGGCAGTTGGCAGTAGATGGGATGAAGGAACATCGTGGAAAACGCAGCAACTGTAAGACTCAGGGAAAGCCCAGTGCTACATATTTTCAGCCCTCCTGTTCATCCTCCTCACCTTCTTCTTCACTCTATGGACACAGAAACTCCTTTCCTTAAGTATTGTTTATTTTGCCTCCAACATTTGTGAAGTGTTAATTTGTGGTCACCGTACTAAGATGCAACCTGAATGAAGCCAAATGAAGATTCAGTTCTCTGAGGCTACAGAGACGGCAGCTGAGTTACCTTTCAGCAGTAAGTGCCGAGGCTTTCGGACCTTCTGATACCAGTCTACCAAACAAGAAGTACTGCTTCAACTTATACATCTCTGATAAAGAACTTCAGCAGCTACCGTCCTTATTCTGAAAACTAGAGCATGAACCAACATGGAATCATCATGTACTTTATAAAATGTCTACTGCTTGGTTTTATGTTTTCATTAAAAATTTCTGACAAAGATCATCAGTTAATTTTTTACTACATGGATGTTAGAAAGTGTGAAGTGTATGTACACTGACAACATGGTCAAAATGAGTACGTATTACTAGCATGAATGTTAGAAATACCACCTTACTGTTATTGGCTTGTCATTTCTGAGACATCCACCAGAAATCAACTGTTATCGTACGAGACTGCAGGTTTAACAGCCTGTTGTATTATTATTATTATTATTATTATTATTATTATTATTATTATTATTATTATTATTATTAAGCACATCCTCTAGGAAAAAAGTACAATTTCATCTCCCTCTATTTACAGTTGTACTTCACTGGTGCCCCATACACTTCCAGACATACAGTACCTCCTTTTTGGGGAAACCTCAAGGGCACAAGGGATGTTTAGTCTAATAGGTTCTGGATCTGCCCCAGGGTCTCGTTCCATTAAAAATGTACCGAGAAACTCCTGCAAAAAAAGGCAGGGGCAAACTGGGACAACATATCGTGGCCCACCACCACATTCGATAATGCAAATCCTTTTGGTCTCTTGACTGTGAATACCAGCTGTGCAACTCTTTATGACCACATACCGTAAGCCATGCAGTGAGTTAACCGGAATCAGTGAGAGTGGACACATTAAATACATCCAAAAGGTTTCATTTATTAACACTACAAACATGCCTACTCCACCTCCATCACAGTAATGAAAGCAGCAGCATCCTATTGTTATTATTCAGTGTGTTTCAGGGAGGAAGAATAGAGATGAGAAATGATGGATCAGATCATGGAGGGCTGAGGAGGAGAAACAGGACAGGGACCCCGTTCAGGTACAAATGCTGAATAAATCAAGCTGCAATTTATAAGTTACTTCTAAAACATACGTTTAACAAAAAGTCTGACAAAAGTCAGCAACTTCAACTCTGCTTCAAACCAACAGTCTGCAGGTTTAAACACTGTTCTGTGATCAGTTTGAACATGATGGGGCTAAAGAATCCTAAAACTTCTAGATTATAGTTCAAACATTGGCATGGTTTGTAAAGGCAGCTGAACTTGACTTTCCCTGATCCGCTGTTTAGATCAGCTGTTACTAGCCTAACAAGAAATACTTAAATTTGTCAGAACATTTCTCAAAAGCCTCAAAAGACCCGGGTGCTTGGTTATAAAACTTGCTTATGCAAAAAACGAGCCTGAAAATTGTGTAAGTCACTTTTTACGCAAACTTTGGTATCTATAAAAGAAAATGTAACCGAAAAATGTGCATAACTTTAAGCAATCTCTGCGCGGCTCAGCCAGTATATGGCAGATGGAGGGAGAGTTATTAGTTATTTCTAGATGATGACTGGCTGATCGATCAGCTGATAGATTCTCTAGAGCATAGTATGGATCTATGTGCTGAACTGGATCCATTGTTAGATCAACAGAACCATCGGGACCACGTAAAACCCGGTGTCACCACTGCAGCTTGCCATTCTCGGGTTTCCTTCAACCAGCGAATTATCCAATAGGTTGACTATTTGTTTGATATGATGAGAAACATGATGTTTGATGATGTGATGGAAATAAGCTGTTGCTGTTGGCTGTTTTTTGTGTGTGTCACACTAGTACTGGGCAAAATACTCACGGATTGGATCGGATCATGGATTTCAGTCAAAGACTGGATCATTCTTTGGATGAGCAGAAGGGAAAAAAAGGCAAAAACTTTTATGCCTATTCATTTTGTAGAACACTGCGCAACATTTTTCTGCTCAACGCTCATTAAATACAAAGAAGATTTAACTAAAGATGTCGGGACGATTTAGCAACGCACGAGCGCTGCTGGAGCCGCGAACCGTGTCCCGCATAGAGGGCAATTCGTACGGATCACGGATCTATTGTGACCCGTTGCACCCCTCCTGGGCATCTGTGAGTTGTGTGCATGGGTCGGATGTACTGTGATTGTGTGTGTGTCAAAGCGCGCATCAACGGAGCTGTGCGTAAGGGCGCAGTGCCACGTGCATTGGAGATGCTGTGTGTATGTGTGTGTGTGTGTGTTGGAGGTCTTGTCGTGTGTCCACTAGCTTCAGAGGTCATGTGAGCACTCATTCACTGAGCTGCAACAGGATGTGAAGCTTGTCCGATCGAGGGGTCTCCCATCGGGACTGTGAAAGTGCTGGTCCGCAAAGGCGCGTTTGGGCAGGCGGTTCTGGTACGCATGAATGAAATCCGTTTCTCTTGCAGACCAGCGGACTGCTTATGTGCAGGCCTGGTTCTGATCCAAAAACAGCCGATGAGACGTACTCATCTACGTATGAGAGTGATTTATAAAGCAGAATTTTATAAATCGGAAATTGATTTTGCATAAGTGAAAATTTTTTCCTGAGCTTAAATACGTTTTTAGTAAGGATTCTACGCAAAGTTTTATAAATGAGCACCCAGAGTCACAAACCCAAAAGACACAAGACAAGATGAGCAACCCTTTTTACAGCCATGTTTCTCAATATGAGCAGAATGACAATTAGCCAAGGAAGCTAGTGTTAGCCAAAATGGTTAAAAACCTGTGGAAAAGTTACTAAAATTTTGTGACAAAACTGGAAAGACAATGTTAAATAAAAAAGCATTAGGTTAGTTCAATCAGCTGTTTCTGATCAGTTTTAACATCGGATGTAAATCACCCTGCTTTGATATTTGCTAGAGTTACAGGTGTTGTGCTAAAGTGAATGACTGTTTTCCATGAGAGCACAGCATTTCTCATTGTAACTCACAAGATTAGGCATAAACAGTCTTTTTACCACAGAATACCTAAAAATATAGATTTTTCACTGCACATTTCAGAGTGGCCTTTTATTGTGGGCAGTCTAAGGCACACCCGTGCAATATTCATGCTGTCTAATCAGCACCTTGATATGCCACACCTGTGAGGTGGGATGGATTATCTTAGCAAAGAAGTGCTCACTAACACATATAGACAGAATAGTGAACAATATTTGAGAGAAATGGGTCTTTTGTGTCTGTATTTCTGTTACATAAAAATAGACTTCAACTGGCGACAAAAGGGGCTGTTCTGCTTTTTAACTTGCACAAAAAGGAGAGAATACATCACTCCTGTTTTATCCTCACTGCACTGGCTGCCTGTTCATTTTAAACTTCTTTTATAAGTTTTAAAGTCTTTAAATGTATTGCCCTGCCCTACCTCTCTCTGCGCTATTGCACGTTACTCCTCTTCTCGGCCGCTCAGGTCATGTGACCAGTTGGTCCTGGATGTACTGAGGACGCAGCGTAAGCTCAAATATTAAGTGTATATACTTCTCCGACAGCAAGTTTATGCTCACACGTTTTGACGGAGACACTTTTGATTTAGACTTCTCCGTCGGTGTTGTGAAGCAATTCTTCACCAGGACAGCAGAGGGCGTATAACTTTTCTGCAGTAACGTCTCTGGTCAACGAAACTTTGTTTACTTCAGCTTAGTAATGGCCGACAGAGAGCGAATTTTGATTGAGCTGTAACGGATTGATCTCGAGGAACAAACAATGTTGTTAAAAAGAATTAAACGGGAGTGAAGGAGACAGCGGCGTCTGTTGAATGTCCGTCCACTGAACAGAAGGCAGAGGACGAGCAAATATGCAGCTCTTGTTCAACCTTCGAGGGACACTGATGGATTATATAAATCTTTGTACTTTCATACTTCTTCTGTCAGACGTTCCTCAAGCTGATCCATATCTGCTTCTGTGAGATTCTACTTCTACTGCTCTGTCGATACCAGCATCAAGCCGGAAATGATCTTTGGTTGTTGGGCCGACCAATCAAAGGCGTGCGTTCTCTGTCTCGTTTGATTGATAGTTAGAAAAGTGAGTTTGACTCCGTCCGTCCTTGCGAGCCTGTTGGAGAGCCCTTGCATTGACGGATAATGGTGTTCTCCGCAGGCTACCAAAGAAGTCAGAGAAGTATAAACTAGGCTTTATGGGGCCTTTGCTGCTGATGCTACCAAATTATGAACTCTACAGCCTCCTCGCTGTAAATGTTTATATCATTTTTAGGGACCAGTCTCTTTAGCTTGGCTTTCAACCCAGTATGAGTTGTTTAAATTCTATTTAACTTTATTGCTTTGACTTGTTTTAATGTACTTATGCATGTTTAACTTATTCATGTTTGTATTTTTTTTATCCTGTTTAATGTTTTTATGCCTTTGTGTTCACTTTGGTCAGTGTTGGCTGTTTTTGAAGTGCTTTATAAATAAAGTTGGCTTAAACATGCCCAGAAAACCACAACCCTCAACTGTCAATATTTTCAAGCAAATTAGTCAAATAAACACAGCCCAAAGTCACTGATAGTAAGTCAACTTTGAAACTGTGCATGTGTGACCTGTGTGACTGGCAGCTCACACAGGTCACACTGTGTTCACTTGCCTCACCTTGCTTTCTTCCACTTATCTGGATCCGGGTTTTGGGGGCAGCATCCAGAGTAGAGAAGCGCAGACTGTTCTCTCCCCGGCCACCTCCACCAGCTCCACCGGTAGGACCCCAAGGTGTTCCCCGGCCAGCCTGGAGAAATGTTCTTCCTCCAGAGTGTCCAGGCTCGATTCAGGGACCTCGTGCTGACAGGACATACCCAAAACATCTCCCCAGGGAGGCATTCAGGAGGCATCCTGATCAGATGCCCAAACCACCTGAGCTGGCTCCTCTCAATGTGGAGAAGCAGTGGTTCTACTCCCTACATCCCTCCTGGATGTCTGTCTGAGCTCCTCACCTTATCTCTAAGGTCAAGCCTGGCCATCCAGTGGAGGAAACTCATTCCAGTCGCTTGTTTTCCTGATCTCGTCGTTTCAGTCATTACAAAGCTCATGACCATAGGTGGGGACTGGAACATAGATCAACCAGTAAATCCAGGGCCTTGCTTTCTGGCTCAATTCTCTTTTCACCTCAACAGACCAGTTCAGCATCCGCATCACTGCAGATAATAATAATGGATTGGATTCATATAGCGCCTTTCTAAACACCCAAAGTGCTTTGACAGAAGCTTCATTATTCTTTCATGCACACATTTACACTGGTGATGGTAAACTACGACAGACGTCTGTAGTCACAGCTGCCCTGGGGCAGTCTGACAGAAGTGAGGTTGCCATTCTGCGCCATCAGCCCTTCTGACCACCACCAACATTCACACAGGCAAGTTGGGTGATGTGTCTTGCCCAAGGACACAATGACAATCTAACCCAGCTGGAGCTGGGGATTGAACCGGCGACCCTCTGGTTACCAGACCGGCCACTCTACCAACTGAGCTAAACGCCGCCCCAGATACACCTGTTATCTCCTTCTGTCACTCCTTGACAAGAACCTGGCATACTTAAACTCCTCCACTTGAGGTAGGACCTTTCCCTGTCCCGAAGTTGGCAAGCCACCCTTTCCTAGGCAAGAACCATGGTCTCAGATTTGGAGGTGCTGATCTTCATCCCAGCCGCTTCACACTTGGCTGTGAACCTCCCCAGCAGGAGCTGATGATTAGAACCTGATGAAGCTAGGACAGAGTTGCATAAACACAACTGATCTGAATTAGTGGGTGATTAAGAGGTTTCTGATGGCCACAGCAACACCTAATTCTGTCCATAAAGGTTATGAACAAACCCTGACGGCAGCACCGTAGCTCCGCATAAGGGCATCACGCACTGTGCATAGGGCACCATTTGCCTGGGGGGAGGGCACCAAAAAATTCAGGCTTGTGAAAAATCCTATTTATATTAATCCTACACACACAGAAATTACAGTACAGAATGGTACCTTTTGTATTGTCACTGGGGTGGTACCCTCAAAGGTACCAGTTTGTGCCTTAACTGGGGGTACAAATTTGTACCCTTGTAGTTTGTACCTTTTACTAGTCAAACTTGTACCTTTGGGGTACACATATGTACCCCTTAGGGGGCAAATTTGTACCCCTAAGGTACAACCCCCCCACACACACACACACTTAAAGGTACAAAATGGTACCTTTGAGGGTATCACCCCAGTGACAAGACAAAAGGTACCCATGTTGGGCAAACTCCCATGACCTCTCCATCACCCTAGCAAGGGTAAAGAGCTGGTCCACAGTTCCACAACCAGGATGAAAACCACATTGATCCTCCTCTATCTGAGATTTAACCATCAACCAGACCATCCTCTCCAGTACCCTGGAGGAGACCTTTCCAGGGAGGCTGAGGAGTGGGATCCCCCTATAGTTGGAACACACCCTCTGGTCTCCTTTCTAAAAAATGGACACCACCATCCCAGTTTGTCACTCCACGGGAACTGCCCACCATGTGCACTCTAAAATCTAAATCTCCCTTAGAGAACATTATAACTAATGCCCAACCACACCACCCTGTGGTGGCTACCTTGTGATCAGAAAAAAAATGTAATGCTGCATTATAAATGCCCACTTGTTCACTAGTTAGTCAGCCATGCAGTAGTTGTGTTTAAATTTGTTTTTCACAATTCTCTATAAAGATCCATAGAAACTCATCATGAGGTCCAATAAAAGTAGTGAACATACATTGTTCACTACATTGGTGGAAATAAACCATAATGTGTTTTGACCTGAGCATGCTAACACTAACTGATGCAAAGTGATTTTCTGACTTTCTGCTGATCTTGTTCTAGACTCTGAGCTGTAAAGTGTCTCATCTCCTGCTCTATATCTGAGCTGCAGGACTAAAGAAAAAAATCAAATCTGTTTAAAACTATTGATGTTCAGACTACACAGTAAAGGTGGTACAAAAAAATCATGACCGTTGTAATGTGGTGTAGCTGGATTTTAATGACTTCCACAGTACAGCTGTAAAAACAGCTGTTTGATACAGAAATATTTAACATCTAGTTCAGATGATTTATGTTGAAGGTTGTGCTGCAGCTGCCAGTCCGGGCTTGTGTCAGTGGATATGTACGTTTCAGTGAAGAAATGTAACCATATGTAATTAAATATAGCATCAGTGTTATGGAGACTAATGATGGTAATTACATTTCCTGTCAAAACCAGATAAATGATGTCATCCATCACCTCAGATTCGGGTGTTTTATTTGTGTGAATTTATTTATGTGACACCAAACTGTAAACCTGGCACATAATTAGAGGACTAGCTAAGAGTCGAGAGTGACTGGCTGAGTGAGTGAGTGAGTGAGTGAGTGAGTGAGTGAGTGAGTGAGTGAGTGAGTGAGTGAGTGAGTGAGTGAGTGAGTGAGTGAGTGAGTGAGTGAGTGAGTGAGTGAGTGAGTGAGTGAGTGAGTGAACGATTTAACATTTCAACACAGATGCAGGCTAATTATCTAATCAGAATCAAATAAAAGCTGTTCTCATTTGGGATTTCAAAATAAATGTCTAGCAGTGGACTGGTATTAGTTAATGACTTGTGATCAAACAAAACAACCCAATTAGTTAATGATCAAGATAGGTGGGTGGAGAGAAGTCACTTCTCAGACTGACCTATTTTTGAACACTTTATTATAACAGACTTTACATTTTGTGGTGGTGGTGAATATGCTGATGCTATTTTTCTGGCATAGTGTCATTCTGGGTATTCTGTTTCATTTGTATTTCACAGCATTTTAAAAAGACTTGAAAATGTCAGACTTGAGATGGCGATGTTTAATTCCACGCTAAAGGAGCCAGAGAAACATCCTCTGGGTCATGGTGACTGTTGTTGATGTTGTGCTCTGTTTCTGGCACACTGCTTGGTTGTTCACTTGCAGACACTGTATATATCAGGTGTTTCATATTGTTATGAAATATATTTGTATGTTCTACTGCCTGTAACGAACCCAAATGCGTTACTACCTCTGAACTTTGACCTCTAGATCATCACAAATAATAACCATCTTTTTTCCCAATAACTTGGAATAAAATGACTCTTTTATTATGTTTTAACCTGAATCAACATTCCTCCAAGGTCACGGTCGTATCGGAAGAATCCACCGGACTCTAATAATAATAATAATAAAGACTCTTGGTGTCTCTTCCTAAAATGACACTTTAATCTGTTACAGAAATGTCTTTAAATGATTAATGCATTTTCTTCCAGCATTAATGAATGTTGATCTGCTTCAGTATTATTTCACATACATACTGATAAAGGTTATAAAAACCACGTCACTCATTACTACAACCAATAAGAGTTAGCGGTCTGAGTCACGTGACATTAATAAATCCTCATTGGCCCACGTCCCTTTTAGACTCCCTTTAACTTCCGACCCCGGAAGCTAGAGAGCCAGTTCAATGAGAAACAAGCTGAACAAGCTAAGAGAAAGGAGAGCGGTTCTGGTCTGACGCTGACCAGACCTCCTCTCAGCTGTCAAACCCTACACAGCTGACGCTAGTTGCCGGCTCTTCCTGAGACGGTACCTCAGCCCGTCTGAGCCGATGAAACCAGCTTCCCTCTGAGATCAGACACCTTCAGTCTGACGCTCTGTTATGGGAAGGCCAGGCCTAGATGCTCCCTGCTAGAGATGGGTTATCTAACTTCGTATCTACGGACGACACCTGTGGCATTCGGCGGTCCTCGACCCCCGCAGCCGTCTGATCCTGACCGAGGGGGAAAACCTCACCTCCGCGCGTCTCATCCGACCCCCAACGGTGACGATCCAGGGAACTCAGTTAAGTAACCACGACTCTGGTAAAGCTTAAAGGCCTCTTGATAGAAGCTAACAACATTAGCTCACTCAAACTAGTTTCCGTAACTGGCTCCCCTCCATCAGAATCCTTAATCTAAATTAAGTAAATCCCTAGTCTCCAAACACCATGAGACTCAGATTGCTAAAACTTATTTAAGATTCAATTCAGAACACCTTACCATCGTGAATGACTTAATGCTGACTACCTGCTAACTGCCTCTTTCTTATCTGTGATAATTGTTGTATGTGTTTCTTAATAAAATAATGAAGTCTATTTCCATGACTCAAGCTTTCTATTCGTCAATATTAAAAGGTCCTACTAACTCCCTGTAATTAAAGAACCTAGAGAAATATCCCCGTTAAACCCTAAAAGAGTGATAGTGTCAAGGGTCACCCTTTGAGTAAAACTAACAAAACTCCATTAGTGTTCTTACGGAAGGTGTAGAATAAACCCCAGGTTTTATAACACTACATAGTGGCGAGCCAGCCAGGATTATGTACTAATTTACTATAAACAGATTTATTTGTCCTTTATTTAACCAGAAAGGCCCCAATGAGATATAATATCTTTTTTTTCAGGGAGTCCTAGTCAAGATAAAATAAAGGAATAAATAAAGGAAACAATCATTTCAGTTTATTCATATATATTATTCACAAGTTCAATTTCTATAGGGTTAGTTTCAAAATCAAAAATTTACAGTTATTCAGTCCAATTATAATATAATACACTCGTGCTAATTGTAAAAAGTTTGAGAATTGGCACGTCTGAGTTGATAGTGAGCTACTGCGGGAAGCTGCTTAGTGGATCTGAAGTGATCTTTAAAGAAGAGCCAGTATAGTCTTTGGTCATCTGATGACTTCTGGGGAGCTTTGGACATGTCCCACCAGGATGAGACCTTGGAACAGACCCAATGAGGGTTTGGAGATTTGAGATCTCACAGCTGACTTTGGGCTGACCTGGAGTCCCTGTGGATGAGCTGCTGGAGGCAGAAGGGGAGAGGGAGGTTTGTCTACGGAGCGGAAGATGATCTCATTATCTCTCCATCTTGGCTATGCAAAATATTTTACTGATTTTATTTCCAGATTAAATGGAGAGCAATGCAATTTTAATGAGGCACCATAAGGCACAATATTTAAAAAATTAATGGTTGTATTAGGTCAAATTTAGCTTCATAAACTAAAAACATCACAACTATATTTTAAACATTTAGCTTTAAAAAACCATCAGCTCATTTAGGTCTGGACATTCGAGGCTTAGGCCCCAGATCGTTCCTGAACCTGGATCTCAAAACAGAAAATAAATAAATAAATCTACTCTGATACATCATGGATTAAAGGGATACTCCTATCAGTTATTTATCTACAGTGTAAGTCATCAACAAGCTGAGTGCAGTCCAGGTCCAGACCCAGAAGCTGTCCCATATGAACTCCTACAGCTTTAACAGAAGGTGATTTCAATCCTGACACTGCTTCCATTTTAACTGGTGCAGCTTTTAACGTCTTTAAAGTAGCAGCTAGGTGACCAACTGTATGCAAGTTAGGCAACCCCATGACACTGCTCAGCCAATCAGGTCAGTGCATTCCAGACAGTAAACATGATCAGTCCACCAGGCATTATAATTCAAGCTTTTCCTCCCATTATTTTGTTCAGAAGTATTATTTGAATGTGCATGGTTTTCTAATTTTTCTCTTATTTTGAAATGTAACCCTGCTTGTATATAGTTTACATTTCAGCAGTCATACATGTTAATTTCCATGTTAAGTGATAATAAAATGATGTCAAAAAGTTTTTGAATTGTGCTGAATTCATTTGACAGTCAAGTATTTGTCTTTGCATGCTGATACTAAAATATAAATCACACTAAACAGTCAGACTTTATGACCGTCTGGACCTTGGCTTCAAGATTTGGACCCCTTGAAATTTTAGTTGACTGCCCCTGATGAACAGTAAGGACCATACGATGAGATGTGCCCGACTTAGAGAGGATGTGCACACACAAGCGCCGCCCCTCCGTGGTCAGATACAGGTGGAGAGCAGCATGTAGCGGACTCCAAAGGACAGAGACTCAGGAAACAAGGACTAATTGAACAGGTTTTATATAAAGTGAGGTTGGAAAGATCATAAAAAGTAGTTTTAAAACAGTCCTATACAAAAATGACTAAAATCCCTATAAAATCAATCTTCCATAAAAACTACTTAAAAGTCCAGGTGTGCTTAATGAGGATAGCAGGCTGACACCTGCATCACCTCAGTCTCGTGGAGGAGGGGGTTGCAGGGGGGTTCCCGACCCACGCACTCGGCCATCTCACTCGGTCCCTCTCCTAAGGCAGCAGTCCAGCAGTGGTGACAGCATGGGCCCCTCACACCCCTTCGCCCTGCAGAGCAAGGGCACTGGTCTGAGGGCCACTGCATCCTGCTCCGTCATCCACCTGCAAGGCGTCACACCCATCCCCGCTCCAGTTTCGAGGACAGGGCGCTCGACTTCTCTCCTCCCAGGGCAACCGATCGGCCTCCTCCTCCTCCTCACATCCTCGTCAGCCACTATTCCTCCTTCCTTGTTCAGCACACCTTCCATCTTGGTTCTCTTCTTTCTTCCCACCATCTCTACATTTCTCCTCTGCCAACCTGAGTGGCACCTAAATAGATGGCCTTCCAGACACGCCCACTTACACACAGGTGATGGTCATTAATCAATCATGTTAAAAGCGTCAGTCCACAGTGATCCAAGAATTAAAAAACAAACAATATTAAAAACAGTATAAAAACATGCCATAATAAAATACAAAAAACAGGAAAAACCATGCAAATAAAACTTTAAAAACAACCAAATTCTCACTGTGTGACATGTTATCTCTGAACGCTCACTTTGATCTCAAGAAGTTCTGCAAGAGTTCATGTCTGTTGGGTGAAATCGGTTCATGTCTTTTCCGTCTTCCAAAGGAGCTGAATGGTTAATATCCGTGATTTTAATTATTATTTTTTGCCATGTGGGGTCTTTATGATTTCAAATTGACCAACAATTTGGAAATTCTCCCATCTGAACTGCCCTAAGCAGAAGTTATGATGCAAACTTTAGGCTCATGGTGATAAACACAGTGAAGTTAGCCAAGAAACATGATATGTCAGAGAGGGATGTTAGAAGATCGAGAGCCCCGAAGGAAAGAATCTAAAATACTAGCAGTTGCCCATAAAGCTAGCCATGGTCCTAAAACCAACCACTTCAAAGAAACTGACCGACAAGTCTGTGAGAACAAAGCTGAGGGTCATCTTATTTTCTTACACATTAATGACTGTGAAAACTGTACATTTTAAACATTCATTGAAACCTTAATCTAAAAGTATTGTTTATAAAATAATGTCCTATGAATGTTTCCTGACAGAAACTTGGTTAATATTGATTTTATTCGTCTTTTGGAACGCCTTTGAGAAGCTGAACCATCCATCTCCTTCCCGTAGTCTCAATCAAGATGAGTTCTCAGTAGTGAGGCTTCATTGGTCATGGGAGCAAAAGGTAAATGCGTCCAAAAACTCTGCTGACATCTCCACAGCTTCATCCAACACCTTCACTTCAGATTGATGCTTCATCTTATTTTATAGCTGCGCTATTGATTACCATTCTGCTTGTCAGTCGTGCATAAAATGAACACTGTGTTAAACGGGCATAGATTTTTGTCAGGCCTTGACACGATAACCCATTACTGGGAGACAGCTCCTAATTTGTTTTTGTTTATCCAGGGGTATAAAGTAACACTCAGCAGGCCCCAATAACAAGTCTATTACAGGAAATCTTACACAAACCATCCAAGACCACTAATCACTGCTACTCCTAATTGCATCTTGAGCTTAATTAACAAACCTTTACAGCATTTTTACTTACTTAATGCTGCTCTTAACAAAACCAAATATATTTGCTGAAAGAGAGTTTCCTCTGTTTAAAGGTCAACAAATATCTTCGTTGTGCATTGGCATTTTACTAACAACGGTATGAGAATAGCAAAAGTAAATTACAGAGCACTGTCTGATGAATCGGGAATCGCAAGCTAAACAGGAGCATTAGTCCTGAATGTATGTTATGTCAGTCTGAGATAACTGAATGTCACTATTAAACACAGTTGATTTGAAGAGAAGTATGCACAGAACCACCAAATACCTAGAAAAAAAACACCTTGTTGTCTTCTGCTTATCCCGGTCTGGGTCATGGGGCAGCAGCCCTGTCCTCTCCCCAGGTTCAAATCCTGTGATCTTCCAGGGTAGAGCTGGCATGGTAAATGATCTGTATTTACATAGCTCTTCCTAGAGTTCTACACCCTCTAAAGGGGACTGAACCGACAACCCTCGGGTTGCCAGTTGACCACTTTACCTACTGAGCTACATGCCACCCAGCATATTAACTCCAGGTATTGTGTTTCCCCCATAGAACACAACATGCCTGATAAGTTGATAAAATTGTAAGTCGTTTTGGTTAAAAGCATCTGCTAAGAAAATGAATATGACATACAAAATTTGCATCACCACTCAAAATGCAACAGAGGGATGTGGCATCATCTTGTGGAATGCTGACAATGAATCACATGCTTAATGAAATTAAATAATCCAGACATCCTACCATTAGAATATACAGTATACTGGTGGGATGTTGACGTTTGAATGATTCTGATCCAAATCTCACCCTATCATTCCTCCCAGGAATTATTTACTGAGTTGCCAGGCTGGATACTTAAAATAATATTTTGAACAGCTCTTTGAAATGGTCATCAAAAATCATTTTCATAATACACCTACTCCCAGGATACAAACCATTACAATCACTGGTGTGAACCTTTAACATAAGAAATGTCATCATTTGCTCTTAAGAGAGAAACTGACAAATAGAATGTTTCCTCATTTTATCCAATCAGAACATAAATTCTCCAATATTAGTCTCTCAAAGAAATTCATTAAAAAACAATAATAATATTGATTAAATGACTTTCTTAAATGTAGATTTAAATTTGATGAAGAAAAACTATTTGTGCAACACAGAGGATGAATCAACAGATCCTATTGTGAAGTGATTCAGACTCTGTGGAAGTCGATACATGAACGGTTACGCTCCACATCCATAAATATAGATTTCTATAGGTTTTTTCTATTGCTGATTTAATATATTGCTATACTGATCTCTTGTTAAAGATGTTGCTGATACATACGTATGAATGTAAAAATGTTTGCGTGTATATTTGTTTCTTTTTGATCTGGACGTGAGAATGTTTCTACTTAAGTGTTGATTCAGTTGTACACTGAGTAAAATCGATGTTCTGTTAAAAAATTTTGTTTAATAAAGTTTATTGGGTTGGGGGGGGGGGGATTAAATCATCATCAAGGTCCCACTCCTTTATAAAAACCCATCTCTAGTGACACACACACATAGCCAATGAGCACATGACACTCAACATGCTGCCACCTAAACATGTTATCAGACTAAATGTAAAACAGACTCACCCTGGGGAGACCTTGCTGCCTTTGACACAAAGAAATTTGATGTTTATCAAACTGTGACCTTAGCTGGAGCTTGTTGTTTGGTCAGAAGCTGGTGTTATACTGCCCCCTATTGCTTCATTCAGAACATCCACTGGACATCTAGACTGGGTTATGAAGTTCTAAACCAGACCACTTTTATTTCACTCTTATTTTAAAGGCACAAAGGTGTCTTTGACTCAGACTCAGCTGTTTTATTATAATGCGTGCTCTTCAGCTACTGATATTTAAAGTAGTTTCACTTTTGAGTGTAAATGTGGTCTATAGCCGAAAATATTCAGGGTTAAATGAGGTCTACGTGTAGACTGTGCTCACTGGATTTTTATTGGTGTGTCACCAATAAAAAAAACCTGTAAGTTTCAACTACAGTTTGAAAAAAAAAAAAGGCATGTTGAGGATCTGGTCAGGTGGAAGAAAGTTCTTTGGTCTGATGAGACCAAAATGAAGCTTTTTGTCCATCAGACAAGATCCCATGTCTGGAGGACATCAAACACTGTGAAGCATGGTGGAGGGAGGCAGCATCATGATGTGGGGATGCTTCTCAGCAGCAGGTCCTGCAGGCTGCTAAAGGTAGGTGCTCAAATGAATGCAGCACAATATATATACAGAAGTAAAGATCGGTATGTTTTGTGTATCTGTTACATCATTCTGGTTCTGATACAGCTGCATATATACGGGTGTGTTTGTGTGTCTGTGATGTGTACAATAACTGTTTTCATGTCATTAGGTTCCCAGCACACCCGTTACCAAATACCAATAATTATGTGTGCAGGCCAGCCATGATCGCTATGCCTTTCATTACTAAAGAAGCTTTGGTTTTGAGTAATAAGGCTGGTTAGCGTAAGCCACAAACCCTTTCTACACAAGTCTCCTAGACTTTGTGGTACCCAGGTCATAACTCTAACAACACTGAATTGTGGGGTCCAAAGATCAGATCTGGTTGGTACTGACTGGTGTTTGATTCATTCTGTTCTGCTGGAGGAGGCATCAGTAAAGCTGCTGCTGTGTGGAGCTGTCTGCAGAAACATAGCTGGCAAGTGGAGAAAGTCAATGCTTCCCTTGCTGTCGCTCGAAATTCTTTGTCTTTGATTAAGTCAAAGAAAGACGGGGACTTTATAAAAGACTTACACAATGTATAGGAGTGAGACTGCGCAAATACCTGGTGGGAACATGTTATTAAAGATATATGAAGGTAAAAGCCTGAAGAATTCAAGAAGTCTAAACATAATCAGGTTTTGTTGTATAATAAATACATGAAGCATTCTGACCATCAGCTTTGTTTGATCAGAGATGCTGTAAAGAATGTCACTGCAGTAGCTTTTTAAATAACCCACGAAGAAGAAAATGAGAACACATTCCTCATTATCAGCACATTGTTTAGCCATGGTTCACAAAGTATGATCGTTTCATGAAAAGGCACTGTTACACAAAATAAAGTATTAGGGTCAAAAGGAACAGCTGCTAACGGTGGTCAGATCTAACACAGTTCCTACAGGGAAGGTTAAAGGAAAACCTGGTGTCTGTTGTGTGATTTCTGTCTAAATAAAGCAATAAATACAAAATGTGAACAAGTTCCTTTTTGTTTTTATAAATGCTGCAATATTTCAAACTTCTCCAGATGGTTGTAACCTGTTGGACAACTTCAGGTACTGAATTGACTTATTTCATCTGCCATGTCTCTCTGAGCTTCTTCTAAGATCTGGAACAGAACATCTTAAAACCTCAGTCTGCTGCCTGGGAGAGACCTGTGATGAGGATGGTGATGCGCCTTATTGTTGTGATCCGTCTGGTCCTGGTGTTAAATAACTTTATTTTAAAGTTTAGTATTATTTTTAACTGAAAGTTCTGGGTGTGCTTTTACTGAGTAAACTATAAATAATAAGGCCTTTAATGGATATGAGGTGAGGTCTTCTGGCTTCCTCTGTAGTAGCGTCAAGAACTTCTTTTAAGTCTTCACAATAAAAGCATCAAACATAAACAAGTTCCTAGTGTACTACTGAATATAGTTGATCAAAACACTGTTCTGTTAAAACTCAAATGAAGAACTATTTTATGAGTTCAGACGTTTTGAGGTACATGTGTAGGTTTGAGACTTTTATTGTGAAAGGATAAAGGTAATTCTGAGTATCAGATGCCAAAAAACAGCAAATTATATCAATAAAATGTCTTTCTTTGTTTAAATCAGTAGAAACACACCCAGAACCCTCAGTTAGAATAATGATCAAATGAAACAAACACACAGCTTCCTGCTTAATCAGGTTGTTCTTTAAATCAACTACTTTTGACTTTTTCTGAAAATAGTAATTCAACTTTTTTCAACGTGTCAGCTTTACTTTAGAAATGGTAAACTGACTGAGTTTAATCTCAACACATCGTCCCTGTTTTTTCTTCACGTGACACCAAATACTCAACAACCAACCCTGAATGACACAAAAATATAGTTTTTTTTTTTTACATTGTGGTATGAAGATGGATTTGCTGTAAGAGTAGTGGCATCTCAAATGCAGCGGTTTAACATTCAGATCAAACATGAAGAAATTAACTTTGTTGTTTTTACCCAACTACTCACACAGCCGACAGACAGTGAGGAAAATGGTTAGCCATATTTATTATGAAACAATACTGGAATCAGATCAAATAGCTGTTACAGAGTGGATTTTGGTCATGACCGGACTTATCCCTAGTAATAAGCCAGCACTCTCCCAGCCACCTTACACGTTTGTGTTTGAAGGACAGTCTCCAGGAGCTGAGTTTCACTGAAGATGAGGACATTCTTCTCAGGCTTCTAACCCTGCAAATAAGTGATGTTCCTCTCAGACAGGCAGCTGATCTGCAGCTATAAAAACATTTCCAACGTGAAAGGAGTTGATACTGTAGTACCAGCAGAGGGGGAAGGATAAACATCAAGTATTTAAATTAATTCAAACACCATCTTGCCAGCAAATTTTATATCAAGTGCCAATAAAACAATATCAACTGGAGAAAGTAATAAGGAAAAACAGTAGCCATCTTCCATACAGTAGACAAACTGAACAGCACTGTCTGAAAGTGATCCGTATTGCAAAAACCTATTTAAAAAACCTGCTAAAATGTGGGATTGTACACTAATCTGTGAGTTGATACATTTGGAGTGTTTGGTGGAAAACGAGCTTTTACTTGAAGTGCAATTCTACAAAGCAGTGGAGATGAACATTTTAGCCACCACATACCCTCAGGGTCCTAGCTACAGCTTTTCTTCTCTTACATTTATTTCATTTTCAAAATGACTGTATTTTATGGGAAACTAAAGAAAAAGGCTGCTCATCCAACAATGCATACAGGAGATCTAGAAAGAAGAGTTGTTTAAAAGAAATGGCTAGCAGAAAGTAAAAGATTTCTTTGAATTTTTCCACCTAACTCATAGTGAGCGTTATATTTCTGTAGCATTTCTTTTTCCATTTTCACTTTAAGAACGAGTAAAAAGTTAAAGAAGGCCTGAAGACTTGTAGCTGAGAAAAGGGAGGAAGAGGAGGCTGCCTGATCCACAGAGAATCCTGGATGGAGCACAAACCTTAGGCTGTCACAACCTGCCTTCAGGTGGTCAGCTCCAGGGCTGCAGGGAGGAACGGTGTAGGGAGGAAGAGAGGAGGAGAGTGAGGGAGTCGGTTAGGGGCACGGGGGAGCAGGAAGGGAGAGGAGGAGACAGAAAGAAAGGGCTATGCGCTTGTCATGTGATCAGTCCATTGGCCGCTTTTCTCCGTGTTTCTTTGTAAACTCTTCGGCATTCTTCAAGAATTTTTTACGGTCCTTTGAGTATTCTTCTGCTAAGTCTGCCCTCAGTGGGTGTTCTGGCTGAGGGTCATTCACCAGAGCAATGAGGGACTGAATTACTGGAAGACATAAAAAATAAACATTTATTAGACACAGAACATTCTTTATTTGAAACAAGCCCTCAAGCTGTGGCTTTAAATAAGGATTTGTGCATGAACGGTTGCTAAATAACTGACCACCATGTACACACCAATACATTGAAAGGGCTGTTTTCCTGCATCTTTTAATACACCATGATCCTCAGACTGGTTGCTAAAAGCTACAACCTGAGAAGTTACCAATCCTCTGTGGCTCCGCCCACTGTTAAGCTTCTTTTTTAATGTGTCCTGTTCTGACAATCTGATCAGATAGAATGATGGACCTGAATTACTTACACTGTCAGAGCAGATTTACTCTACTACAGAGGTCGTCCTAGGCCCCCCCCAACCCCGCCCCAAATTATTAAGTAAATTGTACTTAAGTGTCATAAAGATTAATATTTTTGTTTTTCAATTAAACCTGTGGATGGGATTGTGTCTCAGGACTCTTTGGATCCCAGAAATCAGTCTCGGGGCCCCTCCTGGAGGGAAAACTCCTGAAGGATGTTCTATATTAGTAAGCAGTCAACTTTTCAACCATGTTTAAGCAACATGGGAAAGAAAAAGGATCTCTCTGCTGAAAAGCATGAGATAGCTGAATGCTATGGGTGAGGTATAAAAACCTTTGATATTTCATAAAAACTTAAGCGTGATCATCATACTGGTAAGAGGTTTGTGACTGATTCAGAGCACACATGGGTTTGTGCAGATAAAGACAAAATGAGACGTTTCTGCCAGACAAATAGAGCTGCTATGTCATTACAAAGCAGCAAACAGGTATCTGAAGCTGCTGGTTCCTCTGGAGTCCAGCGAACATCTAGGTGTCAGAGAAGCCTGGCTTTGGGTCACCTCTAACCAAAGCTCACAAACAATCAGCTGCCGTCGGCCCAGAAATACACGAAGACTAACTTTCAAACAGTCTTGTTCACTGTGCAACCATCCAGGGTTGCACAGTGAATTAATGTAGTGGAGTAGTGGACAGTTGGTGGATGGCCACCATGTCCCAACACGGCTGTGATGTCACAAGGAGGGGGCGGAGTCATGATTTGGACTGGAATTGTGGGGAGAGAGCTGGTCGGCCCCCTTAAGGTCTCTGAAGGTGTAAAGATGACCTCTGAAAAGTGTTTCTGACTAACCACTTTCTTCCATGCTACAAAAAACAAGAACCGTGCTTCCTCTACCAAAATCATCTTCATGCAGGACAATGAACCATCTCATGCTGCAAGGAGTACCTCTGCATCATTGGCTGCTAAGGGCATAAAGACAGAAACTCATAGTGTGACCTCCTCCTCTCGTGCCATAAATTCTATTGAGAACCTTTGGAGCCTCAAGCAAAAGATCTATGAGGGTGGGAGGCAGGTCTCATCCAAACAGCATCTCTGGAAGGAGATTCTGACTTCCTGCAAAGAAATACAAGCAGAAACTCTCCAAAAACTCACAAGTTCAATGGATGCAAGTATTCTGAAGCTGCCATCAAACCAAAGGTCCTTTGTTAAAATGCAACAAAAACCTAAGACCTAAAGATGCTTTTAATTGAAAAGCTTTTGATTTCAGTAATTATGACCTGAGGTCGCAGATGCTCAGTGACGGCAATGTCGTAACACCATAACAGGCACCGGTGTATTACGTCACCACCAGCACACATACACACACGCCACTACAATGGAGTTCCACAGGCAGAAACAGTAAATATGGCTGTAATTGATTAGTCCCAACTAACACGATCATTTGACACCCCTAGTCAATACTTTCATAAGACAAAGAAAGAGAAAAGTTCAAGAGATTTCTTACCAGGAATTTGACAGTTTGTATATCTTTGTGGTCCCTGTTAATAACAAGTTTCCTCACTTAACATTACCTCACTACAAGAGTCTGTGTCGGGTTTTTTTAACTCCTGGTTTGACTGATGGCTCTTTTTCTGTTGCATCTATGGGGCTGCCCTTATAGATGGACAGTACAGGTACTGCAGTGCACATAGTCAATAAGATCATGATAATCTGGGCTGGACACACGTGTCCATGGAAAAGGCTAGGCAACCCTGACGGACAGGTATGACAAAGAAATCTACATCATTGCCTGCGTGCAAACGGAAAGGATGAACCAGTATGTTTCCAGCCTTATTCGCACCTGATCAGCACCCCCAAAGCAGTAACAAATGTATTTAGCTGCATTTTGCCAACAGCCACAACAGATGATAATCAGGAGAGCTACTGAAAGCTCTCTACATCAAACAGCATGAATGGCTGCTCCAGAATAACACCCAGAAGATTAAAGATCCAACAGTTTGGTTCAAATCTTTGCCAAAAAGATCAGGTCACCTTAGTAAGAGAGATCTTGATCTAAATGTATTTTTTACCTGGCTAAATAAAGTTGAACTGAAAAGAATAAATCAGCCGAGGAAGAGTTTGAGCTGTGAAAGCAGCGGGTATGGGAAGCTGTTATAAAAATCAAGTGTACTTTGATACTTCCTACAGCAGGTCATTTGTGTATTTATTGGTTTATCAAAGAGTCATTTCCCCACACTAAAACTCGCCAAGCCAACAAGTATGGTGTGCATTTCGTTTTATTTATTTTAGTATTTCTACACGGGGAGACGTTAATTCACTTCTATTTTACATCAGGTCAGGATCAAACTAACTGAATCAAACACTCCTTGGTTTTTATTTTATAACCCAGAAAACAGAGAAACCTTTCTAGGGTTGATCAAACTTCCTGTTCAACACATGGCCTGTAGGACTCTGTTTACAGCTCAGACTAATAAAGAAACCAGCTGTAATGTGCACATGGCCTCCTACCTTAGTTTTTCTGACTGCTTCTGAAAGAGTAGTACAGTGTGTGTCTGTGAGCATCCATATTTGTGTATGTTTGTGGCTATATCTGTGTGGCTATATTGCTAAGTGATTGTGAGTATGTGTGTGTTTGTGTGGTGAATGTGTCACCCCATCCCCTACAGCTAGAATAAAACTGAGGGTCAGGACAAGGGCCAGAGCAGGCAGTTGAGGCCAGAGGCCACAGTTAAGTAGCCTCTCGCATCACACACCCACTCCATTCCCAAGCCCCGCCCACAAGTCTGGCTTGGGTTAGGGCAATAAAGCAGCAGAGGCAGCCTCACTGGACTGGGGGACCAGGTTCCTGACTGCCACCCTCTCTACCAGGAGGAATTCTTCCATTTGTTCCCACAAAAATTTCAGGGCAAAGTTGGCATGGCCTTGTTGACTCTTTGCTACCATGTTTTAGGGCTTTGATACCAAGTTAAAGCTGGTACAAACTCTGCAAGGACAGAGAAATTTGCTCTCCCTGCCAAAGAGATGCTGTCATTATTTTCTCACCATCCTTGTTCGACAACTCTTGCAGCTTCTTCTTGACACACCACAAGGATAGAACTTTTTTCCATGTGTGGTGTCTGACAACTACTGTATGATTTGCCACAAATATAGAGTAGGTGTGGTGTGGAAAAGCAGGGTGCTGCAGGGGGTGGGCACAAATAGGACTTCCCAGGGGTCCTGCATTTGAGTTTCTTCTAAAGAATTAAATGTCCTGGCCAAAACTAATTTTGTTCTTATTCTTACTACCTCAGGTAAATGAATTACCTACTCAGTTCTTGCAGAGTATGTGACTGCCTTTAGGGATAACAATCGTTATCCCTAAACTCATTTTTGCTAGGCAGATATATTTACATGTGTAGATTGTTTTCTCTTACATGCATCCTGCTAAATTCATGAAGTTTTAAAGTTCGATTTCCAACTTCTTAAAATCATTTTCAGCAGTTTAGTCTTCCTCAGTAATGTCACCCAACACATAATGTTAAAAAAACATCTTCTTTACTACGCCAAATACTGCATGATTATGAAATGTGTGAACCTTAGTGCTACTGAGAAAATATCTACTAAAAATCCTAATTATGTGGTTTACAGAGTATTAAATATCACCTGTCATTTTAATACCTAGCTGTCCAAATCCACATTAAAAAAAAATCTTAGATTTAATATTTGTACACAGACATTTAAGCAGCTCTCTGTACCACCTACCTTGGTCGGTTTTGGTAGCAGGCTTCCAGTTCTCTGCACTGATCACAGGCAAGCACACCTGGCCCTTCTCATCAATGTTGGGGTGATAGATCTTTGTCTTGAATGTGATTTTAGGAGGCTTGAAAGGGTACTCGGTGGGGAAAATTATTTCAATCCTGAACGCACCTTTGTCATACGGAGGGTTGTCCTGAAAGTCACACAGGTTGTTGAAGGGAACTAGAGACTTACTGAAAGCAGAACAGTCAATGAACACAATGAAAACCAGGAAATACTACTTACAGGAACAATGAGCCCTTGCCATGACAATAGGTTTGACTCCTCAACTTGAATGTTTCTGAAGTTTTTCATTCCAGACCTGCGGATCTCTTCAAGTTCCTGATGAAAATCAAAAACACAAAATTACAATGACAAAAAAGGGTAACACAATGATGCTTTAAACTGAGTAATTAAGTACCTTCTAAGTACCTTGTACCATTTGTCAGTAATTGTGCTGCTTGAGAGTCACCAACAGCTTACACTTATCTTATTCTGTTGCTGCAGCTTTCTACTGATGGGTAATATCTAAGTAGTTAATATCTATGAATTGTTAACACTCCAGCGGGTTGCCAAGGCAGAAAGAGATCGATGGTGGGTGGGTACTTTAGTACCTATGAAAATCTGAGTGTGTGTGAAGTGACCAAAACAGCTAAATTAACATGGTGAATGGACAAAGTTACCGGGGCCTCCCTGAACAAAGACGTGTGGTTTTCCTACACACAAACCAACCAGATGTGTTCACCTGTGCATACACATGAGCTAAGCATGTTTTCTTTAGACATCCTGATCAACAGAGATTTGAGTGCACAAGACACCTCCCTTTGACACTCCTCCATTTAAACATGTTGATTTCTGTGTTAGTCCAAAGCACTAAAGCTCAGTGCGCAGTGTTGTGCTGTCAGAGCAGCACAGGGAGCAGAACAGGTTCACAGGAACTCACAGCTGGTCATGTTAGACTCAACAAGTAGTTTTATGGCATCACAATCTCATCTGTTAATCATGAACAGCATTTATTCACCTGCATGACTCACACACACCATCATTATAAATGAATGTAGGGTGAGGCTGAAGCAGTTCAGGTGCTTTTTAATACAGTAAAAAGAGATCACTAAGGCTTAGAACAAAACTGAGAAACTCTAGTTTAAAATGCAAAAAACCAGCAAGTTTCTGAAGTGAATTACTGACTAAGAACAACGCTCTGAAGACAGAATAGTGTTCGGAGGGAGGCACACCAACTCCATGCGCATTGGAGGAGTCAATATTTGGACAATTAAATAAACTGACAGCGCACCAGCTAGTCTGTTCCCAACCTGATATGATTTGGATTTGTTGTTTTGTACAGCACCTTAACTCTTCCTCAAAGAGAATGGACAGCTGGAGCAAAACCAAAACAAAGTGATTAAAAGTTGGAGGAAAACTGTAGAGCAGCAGAATGAACACAATCACTTAACTAAAACTCAGACACGCTTTAAGAATATTTGCTGGAAGAAAATTATGTTTGTCTGATGATTTTATTTGTATTGTGTTCAAAGGTTCAGCTTGTCAACCACAACAATAATGTATTTATTCATTTTAACGTTAGCTTTGGCCTGTAGACTTTGTATTCTAACAGCTTTTTTTCAAACATTGTGAACCAAAAAAACAATCCCCCATGAGAAATGAAACTCCTGCCGCTTGTACCAGCCTGTCTGTTTACAACTGGATGTCCATTTAAATTCTCATATTTTAAATTCATGATGGTAAAAAGCTAATACAAATGCAATCTCTCGTTTTGTCCGGATTGCAAGGAAACTAAGTCATGGGTGTCCAAAATTTTCAAGATGAGGGACAAAATCTCCAAGTTGAAAGTCCTTTTTTTTACTTAAAAAAAATGCAAATTCAGGTTTATAGTTATTTGTTTTACTTGTTCTGCTCAAATAATAGACATAAATGGGTCTCATATGTTTGCCTTAGTTAAAAAAAAGCATAAAATTCCCTGGATTTGATTGGTTGGTTGCTTTTTAGTTTCTTGAAAATAAATTCTAGATGATTATCTGCAACAAGAACAGGATCTGGGTCTGTCTTCAGTAACGCTGCTGAATTTAGTCAGGTTTTATGAACAGTGCTCACAAGTCTCCTTTTTAGTAAAAGTCGTCAAGTGTTTGTGGTTTTATTTACCAGGAAATTAAATTAAAATAAAAAACCTGACTAATAAAAGACTAATACTTGGGATTGTACTAAAACTTATACAACGACTTTAACTCATCTGTCTTTTGTGTTTGACCTCACATTAGTAAAAAATCTGCATCCATTACTGATGGAGGACTAAATTCTACCATTCTGGAAATGTAGTCGAGGGCCACAAGTGGGCCCTGGGCCGCACTTTGGACATGCCTGCTGTAAGTTGATGGCTTGTTAGCCTCATGATAGTCTCAACCTGTGTATTTTTTTTTTTTAAATAAACCTGTATAAAGTAAAGTTCACTTCAAAGTGTAATGTGAGTCCTCTAAACATTTTATCTAACAGCTGTGCTCCCATTATGGGCTTCACAGACACAATAGTTGCATCTAAAATGTTAACAACAAAAACAAAATATTTAAACAGTTGGAAAAACCCACAATAACATTCTAATTTAGAGTCCAGCCATGTTCTTATATACCTTCAGGCTTCATAAGTTTCCTCTGCTCTAAAACGGGTCCATAAATGTATCAGGAAATGTGTCTGATCAGAGTTTAATGTCCGTAGTCCAAACACCTTTTTGGTAGGCAGAAGGTCTTCTTTTCAAGACCAAAGTCTTCAATAGATGAAGATCATTTCTAGTTAAACTCAGTCCTACAACAAATGGATGCTCCTTTTTTTAATGTACTGCCAATTGGGGGGGGTGGGTTAATGAGGGGGTCCCTGAGGGTCAACCAGTCATGTAGATTCATACCCTCTTCTAATAAGTGAGACTCATTCTGGGTCCAAACATCCCGTTGGGCTCAAATTACATCATCGCATTACTCCTGAATGATCCTCTGATAAGGATAAAGTCGTTATTAAAACGACTGTCTGCTCCACTTTACTCGTGTTTTAAAATCCACTCATGTAAATGCAACACGTGCCATTGTTCATCATGTGTGTCTGATGTGAACAATTATATTTTCACATCATCAATCTCCCAGCATGCTCACGGAGTGTCACCAAACGGCCCGATAATAGTAGGAACGTGCGTACGCCTGACATGAATCTAGCGTGGGGCTGCGCCCATTTTCACTTTCATGTCGTGATTGACACTTGTGAAATTCTGCGTGGAAAATGTCGAACGACAGGATTTTTGTGTATACACACGCTTTGGTACATGAGGCCCCAGCTCCCTGTAAAGAGCCACAAACTACATTTTTCTAGAACATGCAAGCTTATAATTAGCCTCGTGATTTCCTCTTTAACCAAGAATTAACTGAAACACTCTGTTAACTTTGTGGCAAACAAACTTATTAACTCGTAGGAAAATGTTCAGTTAACATCTAAAGATGGCTGGTTAGCTGATTAGCTAGAGTTATGTCGAAAAGTCACACTGTGAATCAAACCACTTCTGAATCACTCGCTAGGTCAAACGACTGATGTTCTCCTGCCGTTTATTTACAGCTAGAATGTAAAACGAGATTTCATCTGGTGTATCCGGAGGGCTAACTACGGGCTGTTTGGCCTAATGTACCGGCGTCTTGTAGTAATATTTAGTCGGCTAGGTGGCCAGCAGTGACCTCTCCTTTTTATAACAACTTAGGCTTAAATCGGCTATCGATTAAATCCTTACACTGCCACACTGTATTATATGCTCTTAGACATTAGATGAATTTGTATTTTGGCGATTATGAAGCCTATATGAGCTAAAAAATCGAAAAAACTAAAAGCAATAAGACAGAAACATTTACCTTAGCCAGCCTCCTGCTCGCCGCCATCTTGAAACTGTGTGTGTTCCCAGAATACACAGCGCGACAAAAAGGGTCGATGTAAGTGAGTGTAGTGCCGACAGAGACCGACAGAGGTCATGTGTCGAGATACACTTGAGATAGGTTTTTAAATGAATTTTATTTAACATTTATTTAGGAAACAAAAGAAAAAAAAATGTACATCAAAAATATAAAGATCAGAACGGGAAAATAAAATCACAGTTCCAGGGGGTTTATAACACATTATATACACATAACACATTTTAATACACCAAATTGAGAAAACACATAATTGGGGCAAATGCCAAATTAATGTGGGTGTTTTTTTCCTACAATATTTTTTCCAATCAATCTTAAACGTATTATTTGAAGATGAAATAATTAAGTTCTCATTAACTGTTCATGAAGACAAATTTTCTATCTCCAAGATATATACAGTGGAGGAAATAATTATTTGACCCCTTGCTGATTTTGTAAGTTTGTCCAATGACAAAGAAATGAAAAGTCTCAGAACAGTATCATTTTAATGGTAGGTTTATTTTAACAGTGGCAGATAGCACATCAAAAGGAAAATTGAAAAAATAACTTTAAATAAAAGATAGAAACTCATTTGCAGTTCATTGAGTGAAATAAGTATTTGAACCCTCTAACAAAAAATACTTAATACTTAGTGGAAAAACCCTTGTTTGCAAGCACAAAGGTCAAACGTTTCTTGTAATTGATGACCAAGTTTGCGCACATGTTAGGAGGAATTTTGGTCCACTCCTCTTTGCAGATCATCTCCAAATCCTTAAGGTTTCGAGGCTGTCTCTGTGCTACTCTGACCTTCAGCTCCCTTCATAGGTTTTCTATAGGATTAAGGTCCGGAGACTGACTAGGCCACTCCGTGACCTTAATGTGCTTCTTCTTGAGCCACGCCTTTGTTGCCTTTGCTGTATGTTTTGGGTCATTGTCGTGCTGGAACACCCATCCACGACCCATTTTCAGTTTCCTGGCAGAGGGAAGGAGGTTGTCGCTCAGGATTTGACGATACATGGCTCCGTCCATTTTCCCGTTAATGCGGTGAAGTTGTCCTGTGCCCTTAGCAGAAAAACACCCCCAAAGCAAAATGTTTCCACCTCCATTCTTGACGGTGGGGACGGTGTTTTGGGGGTCATAGGCAGCATTTTTCTTCCTCCAAACACAGCGAGTTGAGTTAATGCCAAAGAGCTCAATTTTGGTCTCATCAGACCACAGCACCTTCTCCCAGTCACTCTCTGAATCATTCAGGTGTTCATTGGCAAACTTCAGACGGGCCTGCACATGTGCCTTCTTAAGCAGGGGGACCTTGCGAGCTCTGCAGGATTTTAATCCATAGCGATGTAATGCGTTTCCAATGGTTTTCTTGGTGACTGTGGTCCCAGCTAATTTGAGGTCATTAACTAACTCCTCCCGTGTAGTTCTAGGATGATGTCTCACCTTTCTCAGAATCATTGACACCCCACGAGGTCAGATCTTGCGTGGAGCCCCAGACCGAGGTCGATTGATGGTCATTTTGTGCTCCTTCCATTTTCGAACAATTGCAGCAACAATTGTCACCTTCACTCCCAGCTTCTTGCTAATGGTTTTGTAGCCCATTCCAGCCTTGTGCAGGTCTACAATTTTGTCTCTGACATCCTTGGACAGCTCTTTGGTCTTTCCCATGTTGGAGAGTTTGGAGTCTGCTTGATTGATTGATTCTGTGGACAGGTGTCCTTTATACAGGTGACTAGTTAAGACAGGTGTCTTTAATGAGGGTGACTAATTGAGTAGAAGTGTCTAACCACTCTGTGGGAGCCAGAACTGTTCATGGTTGGTAGGGCTTCGAATACTTATTTCACTCAATGAAATGCAAATGAGTTTCTATCTTTTATTTAAAGTTATTTTTTCGATTTTCCTTTTGATGTGCTATCTGCCACTGTTAAAATAAACCTACCATTAAAATGATACTGTTCTGAGACTTTTCATTTCTTTGTCATTGGACAAACTTACAAAATCAGCAAGGGGTCAAATAATTATTTCATCCACTATAAAAAGTCTAAATATTTTTTGTAGAAAAAAAATAATAACTGCAAGGTTATTATTTTTCTACAAAAAATATTTAGACTTTTTTTCTGAAAATGGTATGTTGACTGTTCTCAAAATTTCCCTAAAAATAAACATTTCACTCCTCCAGTCCACGGTATCGCGCCAAAAAAAAAACCAAAAAAACATACCCACCACAGCAGAAGAAGAAATAACGACGCATGACCGGAACATCAAGATGGCGGAGTGTACGAACGGGTTTCGGGTAAGGGAAAATAACAACATTGATTATGACTTAACTTTAGTCAACAATACACATATTCGTTCCTTTTAAACGAAGCTTAAACTTACTGTTTATTGTATGACACTAAATATGCCTGATAGAGTCGGTAAACATTAATAAGCAGAGATGTTTACTGTCAAACCGGATTGTAGACGGTTCCGCTTTAGCTTTTATGCTAATAGTTTTTACAAGTAAGCTGGTAAATAGTTATTTTTGTGCGCGCGCGACTTGCTGAAAATGTACCGCCACACTGTCAGCTAACTACTCGTAATGTAGTTACTATATTATAATGCGTACTTGTATTACCAAGTTGTTTAAAACCTCTGTCTTCTGAAAGAAATTTCTGCTAACAGTAGCCAAGCGGTTATATTGTGATGGAGGACCTGAACATTTACGTCATTTACTTTTATTTTCTACTTTTAAGATGATAGTTAAAAGTAACTATATTCCATGCATTAAACTGAGTTATTTTTGCTACTTCCTCGTTTGCATTAAGTTGCTATTATTATAATTGTTAATATTATATAAAAACAGCACTTTACTTATAAAGCACCTTAAAAACAACAGACAGTGTTAACCAAAGTTCTGTACAATGTACAACATATAAATACTTTTAAATTAATATACACAACTGAAAGGTTTAAAATAAAAGTATTAAACAGCTGTTGGTGTCTCAAACTGAGTTAAAAGCCAGGGAATATTTTTTAAAGTGTTTTTTAAATGAGATTTAAATACCACCAGTGATGAAGCCTGCCTGGCATGCAGAGGTGGACCCTTCCAGAGCTTTGGAGCTTCCACAGCAGAAGCTCTATCGCCTCTAGATTTACAGTAAACTTCTAAAAGCATCTGCTCAACTTTTACTATGTTTTCTACATACTCCATTTCTGTTTTCTTTAAAATAAAATAATTTGGCATAGATTTAACTTCAGTCATTTAAGTCTTTACCAGATTCCATTAGATTAGGGAGGGCATCTTTTTGTTCATATTGCCTGTCTCAACTTTTTTTGTTGGTGAAATGTTTAGGCCTGGTATAAAAGTGTTATTACGAATACGACTTGATGTCGAGACACAAATTTGTTTAAAAGGCATCTCCCCATAAAGGATACTCATTTTAAGTGCTTCAATGCATGAAATTCTTTCTCAAGTTAATAAAAAGTGTGCTCACATTATAGAAGCAAGGCGACCTTTTTGGGAACTGTGTATTTTATGGCAACTTGACTGTTGCTTAGGTAGATAAAGTATGTTGAACCTGTCTGATGGGCTGCATTGACACTTCTGTTAACAGGATTTAACCCTGTAGCACAAACTTCAGCCTCCTGACTGGTGAAACAGCCGTGTGGTACCAAAACAGCATGAACCTCCAGCAGCCTTCCTCTCTCATGCCCCCAGTCCACCCTGATGTACAGATGAAGCCGCTGCCCTTCTATGATGTGTTGGATGTTCTTATCAAGCCTTCAAGTCTAGGTCTCTGAGGTTTTGTGTCTGTTTTTTAAAAAGGGCAAATTTGTAAGAAAAATAATACACTACAACTGTTATGGCTGATTTCTGATTATAAAATTGACCAGATTATAACAGCTTCCTTTCCTGTTTATATAAATATATACACACACACATATATATAAAAATATATATACTGCACACAGTGTGCGGTGAGACTTTCAACAGCTATAGTCAAAATATATCTTTAACCAAAATTCACTGTAAATAAAGAACCTAGAGCAATAATCTTTGACTTGGTAATGTTATTCTGAGGTACAAATTTAAATTGCTTTATATCAAATGTGTTTTTAGGAGCAAGTACTGCACAGAGGTATCACCAAGAAAAATATTTCATCTTTGCCCTGACTCCACAGCAAGTTCGAGAAGTATGCATATCCCGGTAGGTCTGTTTTGTTAAATTTTCCTCGCCTGATATTAAAATTACATCCATTAAAATCTATTTGTTGGTGTATATTCTCAGTCATCTAGACCTTTGAGATTCAAAGAGTTGAACTAAGTGGACTTCTTTTCTTACTTTTTGATGTTTTTACCTCATCAAAAAGGGAAGAAATCCGTCAGATTGGAGGTGAAGTGTTGCCTTCAGTTAAAGCAGCACTCTGGAGGATTTCAGCAAGAGAGCAGTTTTTGAATCTAGCGTCCAAAGGCTCCTCCTCAAAACATCTCGACACGCGCGTCCGGTCGCGTGTGCGCGCCTTCACACCGCGCATATACGTTGCGGGCATGAACTGTAATCACTCACAGTTCACAACTCTTATTCCAACAATACTACGAGAGTCTGATGAACCCTCTCTGTCCCTGCTGCTTCTGATATTAGCTCTGTTAGCAGAGAGCTGCTGCTGGACTCTGAAGCTGAACTTGACTCGGCCCTGGATGAACTTTCTGACCAAAATAAACGCGTAACCCTGTCAAGCCTTGCCATTCTGTGAGGTGAAAGGTTTAAAAATAAAAATAAATCCATCTTTAGCTGGGTGGGTAGGTTTTTAGTAGAAATGAGCCGTGAGGCTGAGACGCAAACAGAGAAACACACGAAGCGTCCTGTACGACAGCGCCCCCTACTGGTACAGGTTTGGTCGATGCGCGTGCATGTTCAGAGAATGCAGAAATTTGAATTTCATTGGCTAAAAAATGTCGGCGGCAAGAAATAATGGAAAGGGGTCTCTACCTGGGAATCTCTACCCTTATCATTGGGAGGGAGGATAAACATTGTCAAAATGACTGTTTTACCTAAATTCCTTTATTTGTTTAAATGCCTCCCGATTTTCACTTCAAAATCCTTTTTTTTAAATTTGGACAGCTTGCTTTCTGGGTTTATCTGGCAGAAAAAGCATCCGAGAGCCAGTAAGAAGGTGTTACAGCTGCCCCGTGATTTGGGGGGTATGGCATATCCTAATTTAATACATTATTACTGGGCCTCCAATATCACTGCTTTACTGTTTTGGTTACGAGAGGGTGTTGACATACCAGGTTGGGCTGCCGTGGAAAAGAATTAATTTCATAATAGTTCTCCCCTAGCCATACTCTGCTCTCAGTTACCCCTCCCACACCCAATATCTTCATATTCAGCCAACCCCATTGTGATTCAGACAATTAAAATTTGGAATCAATGTAGAAGATCTTTTGGCCTTATGGAACTGTCATTTGCTGCTCCTGTGAAGAATCACATGTTTCCTCCCTCAGTATTTGACGAAGCATTTAATGGATGGGTAACCAGAGGCTTAAGCTCTCTGTATGATCTGTATATTGACGGTACATTTGCCTCATTTGAGCAACTGGTGACAAAATTTCATATCCATAGTTCACAATTTTTTAGATACTTACAGCTGAGACACTTTGTGAAATCCAATTCAGAATGTTTTCCTTCTTGCCCAGCTCGGACTTTGTTAGATGATATTTTGGATTGTCGGACACTTACTAAGAAAACTTTGAGTAAAATTTACACCAGGCTCAGCTCACACCATAAGACCAGTTTGGAGACGCTGAAACAAAAATGGGAACTGGACATGGGTATTGGATTATCGGAGGAAGTCTGGCACAGGATTCTGCGAAACATTCACAAATCCTCAATTTGTGTCAGACACTGCATCATCCAATTTAAAGTGGTGCATCGTCTGCATTGGTCCAAGGATAGACTGTCCAAAATTAAACCAGACCTGGACCCAACATGTGAGCGTTGCAAAAGGTCACCCGCTACTCTCTATCACATGTTCTGGATGTGCCCAAGGATACAAGGGTATTGGGGTTCAATTTTTAATGCACTCTCTAAGATCTGTGGGACTGATTTGAGCCCTGACCCCTTAACCGCCTTGTTTGGCATAGCAACGGGTGACGCCCCTCTGGACAAAGGTCAACTGCACATGATTGCATTTAGTTGCTTGCTGGCTAAGAGACTCATTCTCCTCTGGTGGAAGGACACACACCCACCAGCATTTGGCCATTGGATAAAAGAGATCATGGCCCATGTACACCTAGAAAAAATTAGAAGTGTTTTGGGGGGCTCATTTAAAATTTTTTCTTCTGTTTGGTCATCATTTAGATTGTTTTTTGAGGGTGTTTCTGTAGGTGATTTTACATGATCCATATATGCTTGTCTATTTATGTTTTGAGTGTTAACCTGTTATTTATTTATTTTTTTGCTTTCTGAATTGGTGTCTTGTCAGAACCCTTTATTTTATTTTTTAAATTTATTATTATTATTTTCTTTAAATATACTTTTGAGCATGTTTCTCCTTTGTATTTGGTCCAGTGCAGCGGGAGGGAAGGATATTTTGTTTTGTTTAAAAAATAAATAAATAAATAAATCCATCTTTAGCTGGGGAATGGGTAGGTTTTTAGTAGAAATGAGCCGTGAGGCTGAGATGCAAACAGAGAAACACACAAAGCGTCCTGTACGACAGCGCCCCCTACTGGTACAGGTTTGGTCGATGCGCATGCATGTTGAGAGAATGCAGACATTTGAATTTCATTGGCTAAAAAATGTCGGCGGCAAGAAATAATGGAAAGGGGTCTCTAGGAGGAAGGAGGGTCTTCATCAGAATGACAGATGTTGTGGAACTCAACCCATAGATCATAGTTTAGACCTGAAATATCATTTAAAACATTTAGAAAACTTTGATACAGAGAAAAATGCTCCAGAGAGCCGCTTTAAGTCTTTGGATTAAAGCTTTGTACTTTGTGTGTTTACAGGGACTTTCTGCCATGTGGCAGAAGGGACTACATGGTTCAGATTCAACTGAGGTGAGAATTTTGAAACTCTAGGCATTTTGAAATTAATTGAATTAAGATTCAAATTTATTTGCCAAATGTGTAAAACATACAAGGAATTGCTCTGGCTGTTAGTATCTCTCAAGAAAAATCCTGACATTTACAATGTCAGTTTTTGAATTTTCAATTTGTTTTTTCGAGTTTTCAATGTGTTAATTTCATTTACGTTGAGCTGATCCTATTTTGACCCCTTATACACATTCTGTTTAAAATTGTACCTTTAATTTCTTTGAGCATTGTAAATATATGTCATGTGGTAAACTCAAGCATACGTCATATGCTTATTTGAAGGAATACCTTCTAAAACCTAACAAGTAGTGGTGTAGTCGTGCATATACATTTCAGGAGAAATTATCATTGGTTGTAGTTCTAACAGGCATTTTGCATTGAAACACGCTAAATTAAATTAACATGTTAGTTAGACAAACAGTGAAACTAAAACAATAATGAAACTTTTGCGGAATGCTGTAAGATTTCTCCTGCTGTAAATTTATGCTTTAACATTTTTTTCTTTCTTTTTTTTTTTTCAGATTCTGCCTATCAGAGACGAGTTGTTCTCAAGAGGATAACTATCCCAACAGTCTGTGTGTAAAGGTCAATGGGAAGCTTTTTCCTCTGCCTGTAAGTGCTGGTTTTTCTATAGAACAGAGGTTCCTGACCCTGGTCTTCAGCAGCCACTGCATGTTTTAGTTGTTCCATCACACCTACTAGGATTACCATGACCTGGATGACTGAGAACCTTTACCAGCATTTAGCAGGAAAACATCTAACACTTTTAGTCAGTGGCCTTAATGGAGGACAGATTTAGGACCTCTTTTCTAAAAAAGCAAAATAAAAGCAAAACATTTCATGAAGCAAAGTGTTTTATGCCTGCAGGGTTTTGCACCACCACCAAAGAATGGTGTGGAACAGAAAAGACCAGGAAGACCACTGAACATTACCTCCCTCGTCAGACTCTCATCTGCAGTGCCCAATCAGATTTCAGTGACATGGGCACCTGAAATTGGAAAGGTGGGAGCAAAAGGTTTTACTTGATCTTCTAAGTCAAATTTTAGTGTCATTTTAACCATAAACTTGACTTTTAGTTTGTGAGCCTTTAAGCACAGTGTATTTATTGACCAACTGAAGTTCTGTAATATGGAGCACTTAGTGTTTTAATGTGTTTTTTCAGACGTATTCCATGTCCGTGTACCTGGTACGGCAGCTGACTTCACCTCTGCTCCTGCAGAGACTAAGGATGAAGGGCATCAGAAACCCGGATCACTCCAGAGCACTAAGTAACATTCTATTACTGCACTTTACCTGTAACTTATGCTACACACCAGTCAAAGTAAAATGCTTGAATTGACTGGACTTTTCTTGAAAAATGTTACCATTTATGAGTGTGATGACTTGCACATCAGTAAGAATCATATAAATTACATTATGTAGTGAGATACAAGTGTGATTACACTATGCTGTTATGGGCAACAATTCACATTTACAACAAAATTTGTTTCCTCCATTTCAACAAAACAGTTTTATTGTACATTTTTATATCTTTGAATTAAAACGTGGTGTTTTACTTTGCACTCTTTTCTTCCTCTCTTTGCTCCAGTTAAAGAGAAGTTGACGGCAGATCCAGACAGTGAAATTGCCACGACGAGTCTTCGAGTGTCACTCATGTGTCCGGTAAATAGCATCACTGTTAGCTGAAGTTTCCAGAATGTTTAGACATGCTAATTGTTGAATTTTGTGATTTAGTATGCACATTTCCTACTTAGAAATTTTAGAAAATTTGAAATTATACTATATATGCATATTTAACCTTTCAAGCATATTGAAACTAGGGTTGGGCGATGTGTAACTTTTTTCCAATCGTCCATCGTCAGTCCAAAAATCGACGATGGGCAATTTATTCGCGCAGGTAACATGCTGACATATTTGCGGGTGGAGCAATGTAAACACACACTAATAGATTTGCCAAATTAGAACTAAGAAGTCCCAAAATTGAGGAAATAGTTGTAAAAAACACAGCATCGCCTATTTGGGGCTACTTTGGCTTTAAACAGCCGTATAGTGGCAGAAAAGAGCTCCAACATTGAGTGTTTACCCTTCTGTTGTGTGCTAACTAGTAAGCTAACAGAGCTAGCAGGTCTGCTGCTGCTGCTCCGTCACCAAAATCGCTCAAAAAGACTTCAAACTGTAACGGAGATTTATTTTATGGAAGCGACTTTCACTGAAGGGTTTTTTTATTCGCATTTCAGTTTTAGTTTCATTTTGTTTTTGTCGTTTATCAGACTTAGCTGAAGACAGTTGAACACCAGATCGGTGTCATGACTCGCTAAATAGTCCTAGCACCGGTAGCCGACGCATAAACACGGTTTAACTGGAAAGAAGCCAGCCTCTGATCGTTTCCTCCCCACCACACCATAGATATTATTTAGATACATTTATTTTCTTAACACAAGCTGCTGCCGTTATCTGTCTGTCTGCTACGGACTGAGTAAACACCGCTGCTCCACCAGCTCTCGGGGGGAGGAAGAAGAAAAAGGAAGCAGGAAGCGGCTGCTTGCAGCTGGGAAGAGTTTGCGTGTAACGTTTAAAAAGAGCATTATTTATTATTTTTACGTGGGCTGCGTCCTTTGACTTCAACCAAACATTGTTAATAATTAAGAAATGAATTTATAGTGGGACGAATAAATCATTCTTGAAAAACGGGAGGCGATTGGCTGAGCCCATCACCGATGGTCGATACATTCGTCTGATCGCCCAACCCTAATTGAAACAGAAAAAAATAATGTAACCTGGACAGAAATAGAAATAATATCATTAAGGAGATTAGTAAGTTTGATGGATATTACCTGATACAAAGTACCACCATCCTGACAGATATTAAAACACAGTAGTACAACTTAAAGGGATACTCCACCGGTAAGTTATTTTTTGTCTATTGTCATATTCCTCATAGTTAGATAAGTGGGCAAAAACTATTTGTAAACAGCCCAGCTGTTTTTCTGATCCGGCAGGCGGATATTCACCTCCGGCGATACTCCCTTAGCATTAGCTTAGCGTAAAACACTGTAAGTGAATGGTACCTACTAGCTATTAGGTACCATTCACTTACAGTGTTTTACGCTAAGCTAATGCGAATATCCGCCTGCCGGATCAGGAAAACGGCTGGGCTGTTTACAAATACTTTTTGCCCACTTATCTAACTCTGAGGAATATGACAATAGACAAAAAATCACTTACCGTGGAGTATCCCTTTAAAGGCATGTCTGACATTAAGAAGTAAACTGACCAAACTCCTCACCTGACCCTGGTTTAAAATGTGATTGTTGTTGCTGAGGACAGCATTGCACTTACACTACTTTTTCTACTTGGAGACTCAAAATGGGATTGTTGCTCTGGACTTCAGTCATCCTGTTTTATGCCTGTGGTCCCTTCACACTATTAAACATCTTCCATCAAACCTTCTGGGGATGGACATGTCAGCAGGTTTTCAGAAGTTTAGCTCAGGCCAAACAACCGGGCTGAGTGCTGCTCTCTGCCCATCGATGTGCTTTTGGCAACCTGGGAGCAGCTGTTTTGTTTTATGCTAATATATTTAGGTAAAACAAAGACCTACCTAAATTGTGTGTCATCTATTTATTGTTGCTTTGTACATCATGTAAATTGCAGATATGCATTCATTTTTATTTGGTTCCTTGTCAGTTTTTAGGTGCTTGAGGTTAAAAAAATAGCGTGATCATTTGTGTGTTAGAGTGAGATAAGTGGTGTGGTTTATTAAGAAGGAGCAGGAATCAAACAGGATTTGTGATTTGACCTTTGTCTGTTGTTTTTTATTTCAAAGAACATTTAGGAGACATGGTCATCAACTTAAAAACAGTCAAGAGGGAACTTTATCAATTACACTATAAATGACTTCAGAGTCATTCACTGTTTGTGATTTAGATTATATAATAATGGCTTCAAAATGAATCCAGTTCCTGACAGACAGCAGAAAATAATCAAACTGAAAGACCCTGTGCTTTGTTTTGTGTTGTGAACTAATAGTAGCGTAATTTATTGACATTTAACCTATGCTTCAAGAAAAAAGGCATTTTTTGCATTTTTATTTCATTTGGGACAATAAGGATTATAATATACTATAATATTATTATAATAAACATAATCATATTATGGTAATGATAATGGAATGCCATAATGTTTAACTTTTTATTCAAACATCCCCATATTTCTTCAGATTTTTCTTTAATTGTTTTTTCTATTTAAGTTCAATGCCATTTTCAAAAAGATAAATTGACTAAAATCTGCTCTACCAGGTGTTGACCTGCTCATGTTTAAGTGTTAGTTCCTGCCTTTGTGTACACTAAACACTGCATCATTTGTCTAAAGTAAATGAGCCTGTTTTGTCTGACTCCTGTTGTATTTTCTCTTGAAGCTGGGTAAGATGCGACTGACGGTGCCATGCAGGGCGGTGACGTGCTCCCATCTGCAGTGCTTTGATGCAGCTCTCTACCTGCAGATGAATGAAAAGAAACCTAGCTGGATCTGTCCTGTGTGTGATAAGAAAGCTGCATATGAAAACCTCATCATTGATGGGTTAGTTGAATCGAGTGCTTCACACGACGTAATAGACAGCTGCTCAGACACTTATGAAATCAGATTTTTTTTTTTTTCCTATTGTAAAAATGAATCACTGCATTGTTAAACGTGTTATTATCCATAACATTTCAGAGGAAAATGTTTCTTCATGTAAAGCTGAGAACACCACAAACATTCTTCAGCGTGTTTTACTGGACACCTTCATGCTGATGTTGAGCTTTGGAATGCAGGCAGCCATGAAAATCCTTCATTTCAGATTAATTTTGTCACTTTTAAGAAAACTTAACAAGTCTAGTTTTAACCAGATACAGTGGAAAGGAAACGACACATATAAACATGGCTTTTACTCAGTTATTATTACACAATTTGCACATTTAAGTTAAAAATAATCTATCAAACAAAGGAAAAATCTCAAATGACCTAATAAGTTCTGATCATTAGAAATTTAGCATTTAGTGTAGTGTGCTGAGTGACAAATGTGTGTTTTGTTGTGTATTAGTGCCTAAACAACTTTACTCTCTGCTCAGTTTATTCTTGGAAATCCTGAATGACTGCTCTGATGTGGATGAAATCAAGTTCCAGGAAGATGGAACATGGTGTCCAATGAGACCAAAGAAAGATGCAGTCAAAGTCTCCTCACAGTCAAGTGGAAAAGTAGAGTGTAAGTAGATGGTGTTCTAATATACCGGTAAGGTGTTATTGTCAAATGACTTTAAACAATGGAAAGGGTGATTGCTTAGTTGATTTAGGATGGGGGGGGGGGGGGGGGGGGGGGGGG
>SSNR01000389.1:384461-397663 GCA_006937965.1 Callopanchax toddi
GGGTAGCTGGAAACTAGAACAATGGCTGAGATATATGATCCAAATAACTCAAACACATTTCTCACCAAAATGTAGCAATATTTGTCTTTCTGGTGACATTTCAGGATGAACATAAAATACACGTTAACCTCTACAGGTGACCTTAATGTGGTCTGAGTGTTAGATAACCTGCATGGGACCTGAACACACCACCAGGTACAGGTGTCATCGTCTCCATGGACCAGGGACCATTTATGCAGGACAAGGGACCAGTGGACCTCTGCTGTTCGCTGATGAAAGTTGATTCACTCTGAGCAGAAATAATGGACTCCATCGATGTTGGAGACTTCAAGGAGACACTATGCTTCAGACCAGCCTTTGGTGGTGGAGGTGTTACAGTGTGGACAGGTGTCTCTAGTCCATACAGAACTGTCCTACACTTTGTGAATGAGACAAGTCCATACTACCTGGATAACATCATTAATCCAATCATTGATCCTATGCATGAACAACACAGGCCTCATTTCATCTTCATGGACCACAATGCTCCAGATCATTCAGGTTCATCGTTAGGGAACAGCTGCTGGAGACTGGAGGACCTCAGAAGGAGAGACCTGGACTTTCTCCAGACCTGAATCCATAGAAAACCTATGGGATCAGCTGAGTCTCCAGGTAAAGGCTGGTAACTCTGAACCCCAGAACCTGAATGACCCATGGGGGTAGATTTGGCATGGATGGAGGTGACGTGTCCCCACCAATACCCAGCGATCACTGAATTGTCCCCACCATAACTCGATCCAAGGGTGCAGAACCAGTGCTGCATCCCCACCAATAAAACGTGCAGTCCAGCGGACCAAGGTGCTGCGCTGCTGTACACGAACCTGTGTTCAGAGGAAGAATGCGCGTCTGGATTGACTGGCCCCTCGCTCCGGGATGCATGCTGAGGTCCACACCCCTCCTCCTGGACAGAGGTTTGCATTGAGCTGCCCATGCCGACCTGTCCTGGGTCTGGATGTGGACCAGGCTGGACTGGCCATCAGGCATCTCTATAGTGGGCTCATGGTAACTTTGGGCCAGTCCAGCCGCAATCTAAGCATTTAGAACCGGAAAATAAGGCTTTTAAAATAAATGAGTCTTTTGGGAGAGGGATTGGTTTCTAAGGCTAAGAGGTCACTTCAAATATCAAAAATGACCAAGAAGCACAAAACTGGGTTTTGCATTGTTTTGGCAACAATAAGATTAATCCTTTTTTCTCTTTCAGCCTCAGCTCCGTTGCGCCAGCTGTCAGTGGTACCACACTCTACAGAACCCAGCTCCACCAAAAAGATGGATGTAATTGATTTGACTGTAGAAAGCTCTTCGTCGTCTGATGATGAAAAGGACACAGACCCTCCACTGAAGAAACAGTGTCTTTACATTTCCAAGAGTGAGGAGCTACACACAAAAGGGTGAGAATAGTCAGGAAATGCTCAGTTATTAGTATGATTATTTTAGGTTTGTGGAGAAAAACACCAATCTGAATCAGAAACGGGGTTTAACGCTCATCCTCACATTTGGTTTCCTTTGTGGCCAACAGTGTTGTCTCTTGCTTCTGCCTTTTGAGTGGCATGTTTGGACAGCAGTGTTACCTAACTTCAGTTTTGTTTTAAAGATTGCAGTCTGTATTAGACCCTCTGTAAGAAGCTGAGTGTCATGTCTCCAGAGTTCATTCATTTTAAATTCAGCATCAGGATAGCTCAAGGAATTTTATAGCCTTTGCTTTAGCCTTCCAAATGGAGCATGTAGGTTAAATTCAAGGTAACTTAGAAATTTGGCTAAAATCTGAAACGACATGTGAATTCAAGTTTTAACTTTGTTAAAACAATGGAGCATAATCAGAGTAATAACAGAGGGTTAGGCAGCACAGCCACAGGTTGATCTAAGAACAGAAATACAAAAACAAATTTTTATAAAGTGTAGGCATTCCTGTGGGACCTGGTACAGGTGGTTTAAATGGTATAAAGAACATTAAAAAGAACCAGTGGCTGCTGGAGGTGGTACATTTTAGTTTTTTACTGCTATCAGTACTATAATGCTTCTCCCTCTCCCACTCTCTCAATTCTATTTTCACTTCTGAGAGCTGAAGTTCATTTAGGCGTAGCTCCAAATATGGGTTACAGATTACAGTCATCATCCATAATAGAGAGCATTCAGTCACACACCTTTTTCACACATCACTATTTTTTCGCTGAGACATTTCCTTAAAGGTCCATATTCTGCACTTTCTATCTACTCTGAATCATTTCTTTTACATCTCAATAACATGTCAGAGCTCTACATTAGTCAAACTGACCCCTACTTTAAGTGCAGCTGTTGTTCTTCCACTCCCTCATCCAACCTCCTAAAGCTAAACTTTCCTTTCAAATGGGCGGAGCAGTTGGGGAGTTGAACCCCGCCCACCTCTCTTCTTCCTGCACGTTTGCGAGATGTTGGTGGGTCTTCAGGGTCTCAGATGAAGAGGGTAAAAAAAGACTTTGGTGCTCGTTGATCAACCATCTACGAAGCAACTGCCGTGCGTTGCTCATAGCTTCACCATGACTGTTTGCTAATGTTTATGAGGATGAGCGCTCTTGTGGTTTTTAAAGGTTGGGGGTGGGCTCAGGTAGCCAACGGTGCTTTTGATTGGCTCTGTCCTCTAGAGGGGAGTGGTCTTTTCCCTTCTTGATGTCAGCAGGGGAAAGATTTTGAAACCACCCGTTTTAGCATTAGCTCAAATCACATTTCCCAAAAATGAGAATCAGGAAGTGAAAACGGTGAAAATATTTTAACACTTCTGGGTCTCAGACACAGTCTTTGGGACTAATATGACTGTTAGAAGATCTTTAGAAAATTAATTTAGCATAATATTGGACCTTTAAACTTAACACTGTGGCATATTGGAGTTGCTAAAATAAAATGACACAAAGTCTGAGACTTTATAGTTTACCTCAGAGTCCTTAAAGTCCCAGTAACGTTTTTAACACTCTGTGTGTTTCTTGTCAGAGTTTTGACCTACCAGTCCTCCATGCATGTACCAAACGTTCAGACCCTGGAGTCGTCGTGTCTGACCTCTTCACTGTCTGACTATACTGTCCCCTTCCATCCATCCAACCTGGCTGCCATCCCAGCAGACATGCAGAGTAAGTTGACTTGATAGATTCTCTGTTGGCACAGTGGTGTGTGGATTATGATATATTTCTTATTGTGTCTCACCCACAGGTCTGGATTTGTTTTCATTAATTCAGTCAGATCCTCAGGTAAGGTCCATATAGTTTCTTATCAGATTTACTCTGTTAGTTTTAGTGAGGGTGAACAGTGATGCCACATTTGGTCACAGTTTTATTAACGGTAGGATTAAGTGTTCTTTACATAGAAACATTTGATTTCCTGAACAGTGTCTGAGTGAAGATCATTTTTCTACAGCAGGTAGGTTTGTAGATTCTTCATTGATCTCACAGAAACATTCAGATAATGTGTGTACTATAAACGTAAACTCTAGGTGTGTGAAACCAGACCAGCCTATTTTAAATTGTTAGGCGCTATATAAATACATTTTTCTTACTTACTTCAGCACTGCTTGGATCCTCCATTAATGTGTGCTGGAGCATTTTAAAGCAGAACATCCCGGAAGTGAAAGAAGGAAGAAAAGAGCCGGCTGTTAGCGCTTCAATTTTAGGAAAAAATACCAGAGTCCCAAAAAGAAAAACACCTTTTCAGCTAGCAGAAAACAAACAACATTTGGACGTAGAAAGAGGAAAAACCAGGGTGAACATTAGCAGAGCGTTTCAACAGCTGGTGTTTTGCTCTCTATTGTTTCTGTGGCAATGTGCGGTCCCATATCTGGGGGAGGCACAGCATAAGGATTATACCCGATGGGAGGGGTGAGAGCTCTGAGACGTGTTTGTGTAAAATAGCTAGCGATACCTAGCTTGTTTGAAAATTCCCTATTGCTCCTTTAAACAGGACACTATTAGAATATAAACCAGTTTAATGTTTAGTATTTGCATATTTTACATTATAAATGTGGGGGCTGCATGCTGGTAGTTGAACACTTAGCTGCAGCCTCTCTGTGTGGAGGCTTCATGTTCTTCACAGGTTTCCTCCAGGTACTCTGTCAAAACAGATTTCCTTGGACCCTAGTCATCTTGTGAATAAAAGATGAATACGGTAATAAAGTGCAGCAGTTTCAGCAGTCAGTAATAAAACAGATGCTAGCTTAGAAAATGGAACATTAATAAGTTGTTCAATACAAAACATGGCAGTATATTTTTGGTCAGTCAGTCAGAAGTGAAGAAGCCTGCAGAGGTGACATGAGAAGACCAGCTGGTTTCTGTTCACCTGGATGATGGAGAGTGCTCAGAAACGTTTTATAGAAATGTTTCAGAGTTCAGACACGTTGGGGACGGATGTTATCATGGATGATTGATGTATTTGTTTTTCCTCTCCAGCATTACCGGCCTCAGATGTTTTTGGACAACCTGACCAGCAGCATGCAGAGTACCGCTGCAGCCAGCACCAGCTCGGCTCCTCTTTCCTCCACCAGCCACTATGATGCTAGCAGACATGCTGCCAGCTCCATCCACGAGACTCGGGTCATCACCGGAGGACGAGGGGCCGACAGCAGCATATCAGATATCATCTCACTGGACTGAGTCACATTTCTCCAACCTCCTCCAGCCTGGCTGTGAAGGCTTGGTACTGTGGGCTACTTGTGTTACCCAGAAGCACCAGAAACATTGTCGACCTTTTTGAGATGAACATTTTTACTATTTTAAATTTGTATCCAGGCATGTTATTTTCTAATGTGTTATTGAAATGTAACATTTTCTTTGTCCAGCCTGGAAAGTAATGAATGAATATGATTGGAAACATTAGATTATTTTAGTGCCAAATAATTTTTTTTACTGTCACAACCTGTAGTGTGAGGTAAGACCTTACAGTATTCTGGGGGAAGGCTTCGTTTATACCTGGCACCGACATGCATCCTGATGATCCAGTCACAAGTGGGCGGCTCTAAATCCGACGTGAGCGCTCTCAGGACAGACTCGCCTTCATCTGGTTGCTCACACATTTTTTATCAACATTTTTTTTAGACATCTGAGCTAAAAAGAACCCTTCATTGACCTCATATGACCTAATGTAAGCAGCAGTTATTAGCTGGATGTCATGGATGGATGGATATGGTTCTGGTTTTCAGGGTAAACACTGTAAAAGCCATAGTTAAAACCAGGATCAGCTGCCAGCTAATTCAGAGTAATTAAACGTCTACGAGGAGATCCTAAAATGATCTTTTTGTGGGACTAAAAAGTTTTTATGAACTTGTTTGACTTTGTCAATAAATCTAAATAAAGACAGTTTTGTTCAGGATTTTATTGATGGGTGAGAAGGTGTCTTCTTTCTCAGAGTGGGGTGAGGAGTAAACTAAATGAGCCTTCCTGCCTGGGTCAATGAGCGCACACCACTAACCTTGAGCCTCAGACTGCTGCAGGAACATACAGGAGACGTGCTCGTGCATTATGGGAGTTCTGAGGCAGTTGCAGCATAAAAATGACTCGAACAAACATTTATACTGTGATTAAAGAAGATTTGACTGAGCTTATGTCAAAAAACCTGTACTATTACAACATTTTCTAGAGTTGTACCTGTTTGAATGCTGGAATCTAGATTAATTATAGCAGCCATGTCTGGTTTTAACATACGGCACTGACCTGACCATGACAGTTTAGTAGAAAGAAATGATTTTCTTTAGTGATACCATGGTAAAGACTTAAAATCATTCCCTGTTTGACTTGAACTGTTGAGCCTTACTACATCGTATCATGTCCTCTTTCACTGCATCCATAAATCTCCTCTTTGGTCTTCCTCTAGGTCTCCTGCCTGGTAGTTCCCACCTCAGCGTCCTTCTACTGATATTTTCACTATCCCTCCTCTCTACATGTCACAACTCTGCACGTCTCCCTTGTTTTTAAAAATCAGCACCATCAAACAACTGCTCCACTCCTCAAGGATCCTCTCACCCTCTAAGATCTTGTTAAATGACCTGGTCAGAAACTCTACTGCCACCTCTCCTAGAGACTTCCAGACCTCCACAGGTCTATCATCAGGTCTTTCCTGATGATTCTTTATTAAAGCCATGTGTGGTCAGGTCCCTGTTTATATTTCAGACCTTTAAAACCCTACAGTCTTCCTCGTAGTTTGAGGTCTACTAGTCAGAGGCTGTTGGAGGTTCCTAGATCACATTTTAAGACTAGGGGAGATAAATCTTTTAAGGTAGTGGCTCCAAGATTATGGTACGCTTTACCTCCTCCTCTGCGTAGCCTGGATTCTGTTGACTCTTTTAGGAAACAGTTGAAAACTCATTTATTCAGGCTCGCTTTTAACTGATTTTAGGTTGCATGATGCTTTTGTTTTATCGTGTTTTATTTTGCGTTTTATCATGTTCTTATCAAGTTTTAATTTTGTGTTTTATTATGTTCTTATCAAGTTTTATCCTTTGTGTTTTTATAATTGTTTTTATTGTAAAGCACTTTGTGGCCATTGGCCTGAGAAAGGTGCTATATAAATAAAGTTGTTATTATTATTTCCACTCTTCATCCTCTTCAATGGTCTCCTCACTACATCCTGACTCATTTTTGCTACTTTCTGATCCACGACACCAGTCACCTCCTCTGTTCATCGTTCCCTTTCAGTTTCCTCATTCATCAACTCTTCAAAGTATTCTTTCCATCACACTTCTGGTATTTGTCAGTACATGTCCATCCTTGTCCATAACCACCCCTAACTTGCTGTTCATCCTTCCATCTCTATCTCTCTGTCTCACCAACCTGTAAGCATCAGTCTCTCCCTTCGTACTGTCTGACTTAGCAGAGTTCATCATATGCCCTTTGCTACCTCTGTCTTCATCTTATGTCTCATGTCCCTGTCCTCCTGTCTATTCTCTTCAGTCCTCACCTTGTCCCACTTCATCTTAGCTAACCTCATGTAAACACTCCTACTTCTGCATTCCACCACCAAGCCCCTCCATCTACTTTCCTTCCAGATGACATGCTGAGGACTTTCCATCTCCCTGATCACATTAGCTGTAGTCATCCAATCATCTGGAAGCTCCTCCTGACCACCTCAGCTTCTCCCTGAAAACCTCACAACACTATTCCCTTTTCAGCTTCCACCACTTCATCCTCCGTTCTGCCTCGTTATCCTCCACACCACCATCCTATGATGTCTGGCTACGCTCTCACTACCACTACTTTACAGTCTCTGATTTCCTTCAGATGCATGACGTAGTCCACCTGTGAGCTTCTCCCTCCACTCTTATAGGTCACCCTCTTCTCCTGTTTCTTCTGGAAAAGTTTTCACTGCAAACAATTCCAACCTTTTAGCAAATGTAGCTGTTAACCCGACCGATCTGATATGTAGTTCTCTCTTGTGATTTGCAAGTTTTATTAGCAACATCTCACATCAGATACCCTTCCTGCCACAACCCCCTGCATTTATCCAGGCTTGGGACTGCCTCAAGGATGATGCCTTGTGTCGTCTTTGGGCTACATTGATTACTTTCTGAAAAATAAAGATTTTGATAATCAAGTCCCCAGGATTTCTTCTATCAGCTCCAGGGACGTTGTCATGAAACCGCTAGTAGTCCCCTCAGTTTGGCTCGTGTTGAGGTCATGTGACTCATGTCCACATGTTCTAATTGTCTTGGGAGAGGCTAAGGTTCAATCTAAGGTTTATTGCTATTTGCTCATTCAAGATCGTGTGTGTATACAGTATATACCAGTACATTTTAAATTTACATAATATAATATAAGCCTGACATATGGAGGTTTTTTGTTGCTTTGTTTTTATTGTGTGGAAGTTAAAGAATTCATTTTCTTTCATTCTGACTGTTTTAGTTTAGATTAGTTGATCTGGGGTTTCATCAGGAAAAGAAACAGTGAAACTGAACCAGCTGCCCTTCATCTTTAGAAATAAAGGTTTTCAGCTCAGTTGAGGTTTGTCAACATATCCTTGATGTTGGAATCAGTCATCAGTACTGAAAGGATAACAAATGCCAGCAGTGAGTTAAAAAACAGTTTATGTACAAAAAAGCATTCATATGAAGGAAGTTGTGTATTTATTCTGTAAAACCCAGTGCTAGCGTCTCATCCTTCATGTTCCTGATGTAAACTTTGACACGTAAAAAGCTTAGAGGTCTTTAAAGCCACAGAGCTGCACTCTCTCCTGGCAGTAAAGCTCCATCACTGATGGGGCTGTGAGCACGCTCAGCTCGTGTTGTCTGTCGGTGGACTGGGAGAAGTCATCTGGACCCTGTCCACAGCCACCTTCCTGGGTGTAGCTGGGGTAACCTGGGTGAACCATAAGCTCTGCTGTAACCACAGGTGGATGGAAGCCTGATGCACTCCTGGAGGTAGTGTCTGAAGGACCTGCAGCCAAGGCTAGTTTAAGAGCCCTCTGCAGGTTGGAGGGGGACATGTTCTGACCCATGGTGGTCAGCCCCAGGTACACATCTGGCCACCTGTGGACATAAAATGGAAAACGTTCTGATTAATTTTAGCTAAACCAGACCAAACTAGTAAACTCATGTACAGTATACTTGATCTAAGGCCACTCTAGAGTAGAGTAACATGCATGTATTTGGACTGGGGGAAAACTGGAGAACAGTGTTAACCTATTAATCCGTGTTAATGTAAATAAACTTGTGTAACATCATCTCACATTTATCTGTCACATCTCTGCATTCATTTATAATAATAGTGTGAGGGATACACAATCCAAGGAAGGGCTGGACGGCACACAGCTCACAGGAACACACTGAAAACACATCAGTTATCAAATATATCCTGGTGGATCTCCATCCTGATGAATGGGTAAGTGTGTTAGGAACTAGAGGATGCAGCATCGTTTGGTACACATAGGCACACTATGCAGTTTAGGCTTGTTTTAGCACTCCCTAGTGTCCGTTTTAAATCACTGAAGTAAAAACCTTAGCATTGTCTTTGCTCAGAAACACTTAAATCTAACTGTTAAATGTCTCCTCAGCCTTCATTGCTTTCTACTGGAGCGGTTCATCACTCATTCAAAGAAATCAGCTGTGTTCAAACAGGGAGAGATTGAAAAAAATCAGGAATCATGAGCTAAAAACACTCCAGTGCTAGCATAACAGCTAGCCACATTGGGTTAGCCTAACCCTCATGAGATAGTATGTGACTTTGTGAGACTTCAGGGCACCGGACCAGAGACTCAGAAGTTGCAAACGCGGTATTCTGGATCCAAGCAGCAGATGGGCTGAGTGACTTTTCATTAACCCTGTAAAGAGTCATATTAGCACAGACTGGCTCAAGGAAAAGATTTAAAATATGAAAAAGTTACATAGTGTGCCTTTAAAAAGAATGATCAATATTCTGAAGTTTAATTTAAAGTCATCAAAATATTTAAACTGTAAATCTAAAGCAGCAGGATAGCCCAGTTAGCTGAAATGTTATAGAAGCAACTCATAATGATTCTCAGTAATAGTTTGTCTGGCATGCCTGTATGGATTACGATAATGTTGGAGATCCTTATGAGATGATGGATGGTGTCCTGGGTGATTGGGTCTCTCCAGACCAACACCATCAAACCCTTCAATGTAGCAGCAGCAGAACGTTCACTTCAGCATCTCCAGACCCTTTAACGTCTGTCACAGATCAGAGTCAAGATCTCATCAGTGAAAAACACTGAGCTACAATGCTGGACCTGCTGGTTCTGGTGCTCTCTGGTAAATACCAGTAGAGCCCCATGGTGCTGTGCACTCAGAACAGCGCCCACTAGAGGACATCATGGGGCCATCAGGCCCTCAAACCTAATGGTTTGGTCAGAGACATTCACACCAGCTAGAGGTCACTTTAGGACTCTGGTAGGACTCTTCCTGTTCCTCCTTCATCCTCTAGTGAGGGTCGAGGAGAGCTGGTGTCATACTCCAGCACCATGGGGCGAGAGGCGGGGGACACCCTGGATGGGTTGCCAGTTCACCACAGGGACACAGAGACAAACAATCAGATACACACCCACTCACATCTACAGGGACAATTTAGAGACACCAGTAGACCTGATATGCATGAATTTGATGAACAAAACCTGGAGAGAACCCATGCCTGCATGAGGAGAACATGCTAACTCCACACAGAAAGGCTGCAGAGCCGGGATGCGAACCCGCAACCTTCTTGCTGCGAGGCAACAGTGCTACTACCTGTGCCACATATAAATTTTCATGTAGCCGTCCTCCATTTCAATGCTCTGCTCTGACAGCATTCAGGCTGCAGACGCTGAGCTTCAGCACAGCTGATAGTGGAATGTATACTGCCACCAAGACAACAGTCAACTGGTAAACTCCCTTGGTAAATAATGGACAAAAACAACAGCTAGCAGATCAATATCTGGGCTGCAGAGATGATATTCCACAGCAACGTGTTCTGGATTACACCTTCTGTTGTTGCTTTTGCTGTCCACGTCAAATCTGTCTGCTGGAATCGTCTGAAAGCCGGGCAGAGAGTTGGGATGTTAACCTGCAGCCACGTCTCAGTGAAACACATGATGCTGCTGGGTCCTCATCAAAGCTTACAGCTCATCCATCTCATGTTCTCCATTAAGCTGAATGGAAGTGATGGTTTAAACTTCATCTTACTCTCTGATTGCTTTGCTCCTGCTCTACATCCACTTGGGATATGGCGTCATATTTTGGGTATTATTTGAGCATTAGATGTCAATCTGCTGCTCCCTGCTATTATTTACACATCATAAGTGTCCAAAAGTAAAAAGTATCAGCAGAAATTGCGATGGAATCCAACAGAGATGTCATTTTAGGGCGCATGAACCTTAAAATGACTTTTCTGACTCATCTTGATGACACGTGCAAATCCTGGACTCCAGACCAGGGGTGTAGCAAGCTTTTCAAAAGTGTGGGGGATGCGGTCTGTAGATGTCATCGACTGTTAATTGAAACGCTTAACCCTTTCATGCACGCATTATGAAAACATTTCTATATTTCTTTAAATATTGATTTTATTAATCTACATGAGCCTAAACTGAAAAACATTTTGATTTAAAAATAATATGGTTTCATATAGAAGTTATTTTACTGTCCACGTATGTGGACAGTGCGCAACAAAGGAGTGAAATTATCAAAAAAATCTGATTTTGTAACTACTTTTTTTTATTTTAAAGATCAAATATTAATTTAACTACTTTTATTTACAAAGAAACATCTGGAAAACATATAAACATAAATAATGGCCTAACTACATTACAAAAATATATGGATACCAATGAATGGTGCATGTTGTGCAAAAAGTAATACTGTATATTAAGACATAGGTGGTGACTAAGGTGGTGTACTGGTGTGTTATGGGATTGAGCATCACTGGTCAAGAAGTGCACCCATCAGGAATGTCATGAGGTGTCACTTTTAGAGGTGACCTAGGAAGACCAGACTCATCAGGTCACATGTCAGGTCTCACTCTGTCACATGAAATTTAATTTCTAAACACAGAATGGTTCAACACACTCTCCTGTACATCATCATATTTTTAAACCTGATTTTTAATTCTTCTGTAGAAATTTTAGTGAACTCAGCACATGGCCATCATGCTCAGCCATGTTGAATTGATGATGTAATCAGGCAGTCAATATTCTAAATACAAGATGATCCATATTGTTAATATATTACAAAAGACTAACACTGCCCTGAAGTGGATTGAAGTATATCAACATCATAAACAGAAAACTGAGTTAAAGTTACTGTCCACTATGTGGCTGCTGTGCATTAAAGAGTTAATGGATGCTTGTCTTTTGTTTTTCATTAGAAAAATCCCATCAAATGGTTTATTACATTTAGTTTCATGAGAATTGCATGTGGATGTAACATTAAACACAATGGTTTGAATGGTGGTGGTGCATGTGAATATCAGGACTCTAATAAACATTACAAGACGTTAAAAGACAAATTAATCACTAATCAGCAATTTACTAACATGCAACCTATGATAAAGTCTGAATTACTAATAACACATTTCTGAATGATCTAAGATCATTTCACATTTTCCAAAAATTAAACCCAAGTATGGTGTTATTGTATCCAGTTTGAACCATAGAGCTCAACTTATGACCTACAGAGTTCACTTGTTATTAAGTATTTAGCTGTAAAAATATTTCAACTTGCTTTAACTGACTGTACTACTTAACAAACTTTATTTTATTGCTGTGAACCTTCATGAACCCTCTGACATTTCTTCCTGAAACTGATGCCAATTTAAATCATTTTGGCTCAGTTTAAAAACTATTAATTCAAAATAAATGTTTTATTTATTTAAATAGGATTTTAGCTTTTACAGTAATTTCACTGACACTTTTCTGCATATTTGTTCCACTGAGTGAGAAATAGGAAATAAAATCTGGATTGTGAGGATCTGACTGAGAGACTGTTTTTAGGTAACCTCTGCTGACATATTCAGGTAAATTAAGAATCAAATAAGCTTTTTCTGGGTAAATACCCGCTGTATTACTATTTTCATCACAAGCCGAATATTAGACAATGACAAGAGAGGCGGGATTTATAGCGCAAAGCTGATCGATTGATTGACAGCCAACCGGCCGGTGTTCAGAGCAGGAGAGAGGGAGGGGGAGAGGAGTGATCGGCAGCCGGCTGGTGTCAGGTTTCAAGGAGCAACAGGACTCAGGAGAGGGAGGGGAGGAGGGAGAGGGGACAAACAGCGATGCTGTGAGGAGAAATCAGACAGGAGGAGGTTTGGGGTAAAACGGCTGGAAAAGTGTGGGTGTTAAAACACCCACATCCCCCACGGGTGCGACGCCCATGCCGACAGGTACAGACTATTAAAAGTGGGTCAAATTAACAGAACGGAGGCAAAGTTACGACGCTAATTTTAAGATAATAGTGATGAATGCAGCAGAGGATCAAACAGCTGTCAGGGAGACAGGAAATATGGAGTTATGGAGTGAAATGACGAATATTCCTCCCTCCCTGTCAGGGTCAAAACTGTTTATCATATATGAAACCAAATGTTTATCGTTTGAAGCTCAACTTTCCCAGGGTTTGAAGTAAATCATGATTAAGTTATTCTTTTCAAGGTCTGAAGGAGTGGTCCATCTGTGTGAGGGAGTAGATTTGCTCTTGACATTGGTGGGGACCAGAACGGAACCGGGGGGGGGGGGGG